>JBBPLP010000016.1:0-127523 GCA_038089875.1 Fistulinella prunicolor | reverse complement strand
CACCTACTTTCTTGATTGCTTCCTCGTCGTGGGCCATTTCTCGCATGCATTCACGCACGGGGACCATGGCCGCGTTCCGACAGAGTTCGCGCAGGTCCGAGCCAGAGAAGCCCGTCGTTTTAATTGCGAGTATTTCGAGGGTCAACGAAGGATCGAGCTTGGTGTCTTTCAACATCTAATGTAGTGTTAGTCTTTGACGGAACGGAAAACTAGTTTCCGACGGAAACTGTAGCTGTACCAATGATAGTATCTTGAATCGTTGCTCTCCGTTTGGCAGACCGACGGCAAATCGTTTTGGCATACGACGCAAAATAGCAGGATCAATGTCCATAGGTCGGTTCGTCGCTCCGAGAACCATTATTCGATCTTCCCCCGATGTCAGTCCATCCCAAGACCTACGAGTCATCCCATGGTTTAGATGTTCAGTACCAGAACACGGGTGAAAGAAATAGCGGCGTACGTCATAAATTCAGCCTTGATCATGCTCATCACCTCGTGATCGTCTGTTCTTCGCTCTCTCAAAAACGTATCTATCTCGTCCACAAAGATGATCGTCGGTTGCATCTTTCTAGCGAGGCTGAACAGCCCCGCAACGAGTTTGTTTGATTCTCCGAACCACTTGTTGGTGAGGACGGATGCGGGAATGTTGATGAACGTGGCTCCCGATTCCTTGGCGAGCGCGCGTGCGAGCATGGTCTTACCGCATCCGGGAGGACCGTAAAGAAGGACTCCTTTCGGTGCGCTGAGCAGGGATGAAGAAGCCGTGAAGAGGTTTGGGTACATTAGTGGGTATATGACGGATTCACGCAAAGAAGCAATGATGGGATCGAGGCCACCGATGTCTGCATAGCCCAAGTTAACGTTGGTCGACTTGATTGCGGCGAGCAGGCATTAACAGAGGCTTACCTTGGAAGCGTACTTGGATGTCATCGGGACATACGACCTCTTTAGATATGGACACTGTAAGAGTTCCAGTGAGTGTATGGTAGGGATCGATGCAGGCCTGCGTACATTCATATTCATCGAGCTTGAGTCCTTTCTTGCCCAACTTTGCCAATATCTGTGCACGGTGCTTTGCTGTTTTCTTATCCACCTCAGGGTGACCGATGAACCACTATGAACATGTGAAGAGAGTGAGAAAATACGTCCAGAGAATACAGACGTGAACGCAAGAAAATCGGCAAGCGATGATGAACGGCACGCACACGGTAAGCATAATGTGCGGCCACCTTTGAGGAATACACCAAACGTTGCAACGATGGATTAGTGATTGTTACCAAGACCATATGGTCTGCCATTGACGTACCTGCGATACTATGAGTAGTGCGACTGCGACGACGAATGCGTCAGCAACCAGAACATCTTATACTGCTCTCTCCCTGAGCTAAAACATGGTAAAATACATACCATTAACAATAAGCCGTCTTGCAGTTAACTGGGATGACATGCTCGGGGGTGAAGTCTCAGGACGAGAAAAGGCCGTCGGCGCTGTCCAGTCTACGCCGCTTCCCGGAAAAAGATATGGAAGAGAGCCGGAGATAAATCTGAAATTGTTTTTGCGTTACAGGACGCACTCGAGAGCTTTCCCAGTATGGCAGCGGCCTGTAAAGCGACAATAATTGTGACCGCTTGTGGTGTAAGCACTGTAGCAGATAACGTGCACGTGTGTTCTTGCGTGAATTGCTGGAGGTGGTTATGTCTAAAAAAGGAATTACTGTACGGCCCGGACCGTGAGGGGTTCGCTCCGACGAGTCGGACATCTGATCAAGAACTTGACACTCGCCCACACACAATGGCATACATCATATATCATACTTGATCATTCTGGTATACTTCCCAGTATAATGGCGGCCAGCAAACGACGGTAATTATGACATAGTAAACGAACTATGTAATCTCGCTGAGAACACGTGATATCGTAACCGGACTTCAAGGCTGTTTTTTCTTGCGGGTACCGCTTGGGTAGCATCAAGTTCTTTAAGCCTCACACAGTGGTCGTTCTCCGTTCATCGGGCGGTAGGCAGACTTGGGCGATACAAGGTATATTTACTGTCATCTCATAGCGAAAGTACGGCTCTCAAAGTTCCGATCAGGAGGCGGAATGCATTCCGCACTTCTCATTGATGAAATTCTTCAATCAATATTCGAGGTCATCCTGAACGACGACAAACCATTGCTGTGCTCCGTTGCGAGGTGTTGCCAAGCATGGAGGGACCCTGCCCTTGACCGCTTATGGAGACGACTTCCGTCAGCCATACCGCTGCTGTCTCTTCTGCCAGGTTTTTCGATGGAAAATAACAACATTGTACGTCTTGTCCACTCCACTGGGTTCACAGTCGCCAACCTGCTTGTAGCGGCTTGACCCGACGGCCCAAGACGTGGCATTCACGGCCTTTCGTTCGTACGCTATTCGTGTCAAACATATTGTACACTGCCATCGCATGCTCACAAGCATTCCTATGCACCTGCTGCAACACATGTGTAACCTCGAGTCCGCTTGCATCCGGAGTTGGGCCGCTGGGGAAGCTTCCTTGCGTATGACCCTGGCTCCTCGGCTTCGGGCTCTCGTGCTGCAGGTGGGGTACGCCAAATCCAAGTCGGCCTCAATGTCCATGCATGACATGATGTCACTTTTGAAAGGATGCTCTTCGCTGGAGCAACTGTCTGTGAGAGGACATTCATCAGAATGTCTTCACGTGCCTCTCAGTAATCTCACAGCTTTGCGTTCGTTGTCGCTGCACCTTTCATCCTTGACAGAGCAGTCTTTCGTGACGGTGTCTACCCTTCCTCTCTTGGTGGATTTCGACGTGCATGCCAACCGCTTATCTGGCGACTTTTTGTCGTCCGCAATGGCTCGTACCTGTGATGGTCCTTTCTTTCCTGCCTTGGAAAAGTTGAGGATCCGCGCAGAGCCGGCACTGGTAACGCTGATCCTCCAACAACTGCCCCAGGATAAACTTTGTTCTCTCCACATAGACACTACGGGTCCTGGCCCATCATCCACATTTGACGACCTATTCCGCGCAATGGCCACGCTGCCAATACACGAATTCACTCTCGAACATACCATCCCCACGGACGACTCCGAGGATATACCCGCATACATGCCAGACACATTCTTCACGCTAGACCACTTTCGACCGCTCTCGAAGTTGCCCCTCAGATGTTTTGTCGTCGACTCGTCGTTGCCACTTGACCTGTCGGATCCCGCGATCGAGGAGATGACGACGTGGTGGCCACGCCTGGAACGCCTCGAACTGGGCGCTCGAATGGCGCTCGAAAATGCAGAGACGACGTGGAGGCCGAAGAACTCGCTGGCGAGTCTCTGTACTTTGGCGAGGGGGTGCAAGCACCTCAAGAATCTCGTCATCACTCTAGATGTGGATGCACGTCTGGGTCCAGTCCCTCTTGGCTCTCATCCCCTTACTTTACTGTCGATCAGTTCACGCTCCAGACCTGACATTCCATCGGTTTCGGGCATGCTTTCCAGGCTGTTCCCGTCTTTGGTGGGTGTGACGCCTGGGTATGTTGGCGAACATGAGGATGCGTGGGCTACCGTGCAGGCTACTCTTTCAAAACTTGCTCTTGGAAACTCATAGATGTGTCACTTGGAGGTACAGACATAGATCATTTGATAGACCTAGATACCTAGATCCACCCATAGACCATAGACCATAGACATAGACCATATGGATAGAGGAATGTACTCCCGGCTAACACACGTATACCATCCGCCAAGCTTGTATTCACTTTACAGACGGACATGAAATGGGGCATTGTTCATGGTGGCATTCAGTCATATGCATACAACATATTGCGATAACAATCTAATCTACACGACCGGAGGCTTGGTACCCGGGGCGAAGGTGTAGGTTAGACCGCACTTGCCACAGTATTGACGGTCCTTGTGGAATGCCATCTACAGACCGACAAGAATTAGACAGATGCAAGACAAGAATTACTTCAGGAGTACGTACAAAGACACCAGCACCGCACTCGGCGGTAGGGCACTCGCGGCGAAGACGCTTGATCTTGCCATCCGAGTCCACCTTGTAGTACTTGAGGATGGACATCTTGACCTTCTTGCGCTTGTGCTTGATCTTCTTGGGGGTCTACAATTGCCATTCATATATCAGTATTAGAGCGGACGACGGGGGACGGGACAAGACTGACGTTGTAGGTCTTCTTCTTGCGCTTCTTGGCACCACCACGAAGGCGAAGCACCAAGTGGAGTGTGGACTCCTTTTGGATATTGTAGTCGCTGAGGGTGCGACCGTCTTCGAGTTGCTTGCCGGCAAAGATCAAGCGTTGCTGGTCAGGGGGAATTCTACACGACCGTGAACATGACTGGACGAACGAAAAGGATGGTCGACATACCCTTCCTTGTCTTGAATCTTGGCCTTGACATTGTCGATAGTGTCAGACGATTCGACCTCGAGGGTGATGGTCTTGCCCGTGAGGCTGAACATCGAGCATCGGTCAGCACCTATGGCGACAGCACTGCAAGTAGACCTACGTCTTGACGAAAATCTGCATCTTGTCGGATGCCTCTGTCTATCCAACGAACTAAACGGTGGAGTCGTCGACAAAAGCAAGAGCCGCTGTGATAGTTAGGAGGAAGAGTTATCGGCGTGCTGGGTCAAAACCTTAATTCTTCTGTCGATGGTCCGTGCGTGGTAAATAGCTTTTTGATGACTAATGTAAAGGATTATGTAATTGAAAGCGCGTCGCGTCGCGTCATGGAATTTCATCCAGTCTTTCTCTAGAAGGGCCCGATATCATGGACAGCGACGAGGATATGGACGTCGACGCGGCTATCCCTTCTCTAAACAAAGGGAAGGGAAAAGCTGTGGATATTATCGCGTCTTCCTCCGATACATTGCCATGGTACGTCCCTCGTTGAACCAGCTCGTCCTGGGCTCACGTTATTCTTTTAGGGTTGAAAAGTACCGCCCGGTCTCGCTCACCGATGTCGTTTCTCATAAAGACATCACGACTACGAGTACGCGTCGTCTATAGATCGTCCTCTTTTAACTGGCTCATGTTGGATCGCAGTCGAAAGGTTCATCGAGAAAAACAGATTGCCACACTTGCTCTTCTACGGGCCACCCGGTACCGGGAAGACGTCGACCATATTGGCCGTTGCAAGACGAATATACGGTGCCGAGTACAAAAAGCAAATTCTCGAGGTGGGTGCATCTCGAGCGGGCCTGTCGCAACGCTCTGAGAGCATGTCAGCTGAACGCTTCGGATGACCGAGGGATCGACGTCGTGCGCGAACAAGTCAAGCAGTTCGCGGAAACGCGCACGCTGTTTTCAAAAGGCTATAAACTCATCATCCTCGACGAAGCGGACATGATGACACAGGCAGCCCAAGCAGCGCTCCGTCGCGTGATCGAGCAGTACACCAAAAATGTTCGCTTTTGCATCATTTGTAATTATGTGAACAAAATTGCCCCTGCGATTCAAAGTCGGTGTACGAGGTTCCGATTCTCTCCTCTGCCCATCGTGGAGGTTGAGAAAAGAGTGGACACGGTCGTACAAGCCGAAGGGTGAGTCAACGACGTGACCATTGCATACAGGCGCACCTGAACGGATCCTAGAGTGAAGTTAACGCCTGATGGAAAGCAGGCTCTGCTGAAGCTCTCAAAGGGGGATATGCGAAGAGCACTGAATGTTCTTCAGGCATGTCACGCTGCGTATGACACTATTGGGGAGACGGAAGTCTACAATTGTACTGGAAGCCCACACCCATCGGACATTGAGACGATAGTCAACTCTATGCTCTCGGATGAGTTCACGACATCGATTCAAAGTATGTTGTTTGCCATTAACATGGTTGTAACTAATGCCCATTTCCGCAGTGATCACGGCACTAAAGACCGAACGAGGACTTGCACTCCAAGACTTGCTGTGTGGGGCGTACGAGTATGTGGAGACAATCGATTTCAAGCCCCAGGCCCGAGTATACCTGATGGACTTTTTTGCAACAATAGAGTGAGTAGCCACACCAATCTACTGATTGCTCTACGAATCTCTTCCCTTTCCCTCCAGACATAGACTATCAACGGGGGGCAACGAGAAGATTCAGTTATCAGCACTGTTGGGCGCATTCAAGAACACTGTTGAATTGCAGTCCAAGTGATGAGCAGAATACCTCTTACAGGTGATCTCCATCTTATGACGAGTAGTTACCATTGTCCATTGAACCGAATGCTTGCTAATATTACGAATACTCGACTATCGACATGCCCCATCTTACCCCAGTGATTGATGATACCACTTGACTCACTTCAGTCTATAATGATGCGCGTTTCATGGAAGCTTCCAATTCCTTCGTCACATCAAGAGGGGATAGTTCTGAGCCTAACGCAAATTTCAAGAACCATTCCTTGCTCATGTAATTTCGAATACTGAGTGAATTGTGTTAGAGCATTCCCATATGACCCAGAATGCTTACCCATCAGCCAACAGCACAACAACATTCGTGCCCTGCGTCTCAGCGAACTTGCGCCCTTGCTCGGACTTTAGCCAGGACAGAGCACCACTGAGTGTACTGCCACTGCTACCCCCAACGAGGAGACCTTCTTTCCTCATGAGGCGTTGGACGGCTTGAAAAGCCTCTTCGTCGGTTGTCTTTATCCAAGTATCGACATCGTCTTTCCTCGACAAGACTTCTGGAATAAAGTCGTAGCCAATGCCCTCGACGGCATAGGGTTTACCAACCCCCGAGTCATTGAGGGAATCAGGAAACGCGAGAATGCTGCCAACCTACAGCTCACGCGTCAACGACCAGGATGTATGCGCTATTAAATGACACGGACCGGATCAACACCGACGACAATACAGTCAGAATTGTGGGCTTTCTTCAATGCGCGAGAGGTTCCAGTGATGGTGCCTCCAGTACCTGCACTGGCGACGAAAGCATCGACCTTCATGGATGACGGTTTCGACGAGGAGGATGGCGTAGAGGTGACCGCATCAATGATCTCTGGCCCCGTCGTATGTTCGTGGGCCCATGGATTGTTTGCCTGTTCACTGTGAGAGCCTGGTCGAGCTCAACGTGCTGCGACACATACGTTGCGATACTGGTCAAGAATGACCGCATGCGGAATTTCACGCTGAAGTCGCTGCGCCACTCCTACAGTCGTTAAGGAATTCAGCCACGAGGGGTGCAAGAGATATAATGGGGGTTCCACCTATGTAGCTGTTGGGTGAATCCCACGGTTCCTCTGTGGGAGTGCGAATGACTTGGGCTCCGAATGCGCGCAGGAGTGCCTCCTTCTCTTGGGACATCTTATTGGGCATGGTTATGATAACCGAGTATCCCTTATCTACCGTATTCAGCAACCATTCAAGCCGGAAGCAGCCGGTAATACCTTGATTGCACCCGCCATGGCGAGGCCGATGCCTTGTCGTTTCTCCCGACTCAGCGAGGGATATGTAGGATATGTCAAGGGACGAACCTGTGTTGCCAGAGGTTGGCTCGATAATGACGCTCTGTCCGGGAATGAGTGTGCCGTCCTCTTCCGCAGCAAGGACCATGGCCTTTGCGATTCTGTCTTTGACGGAGCCGCCGATGGACATGAATTCAAGCTTGGCGACTGGAGAAGAGAAGGTGGTTTATGGTTCCGAACAGGGAACGAGATCACAAAAGGGACGCACGTAGGTTACATTTGAGGCCTTCTTCGGCAGCAATCTTGTCTAGGCGGATGAGGGGAGTGTTGCCTATACCGTCGAGGGCGCTGTCGAGGATGTGGCGAGACGAGGTCATGGGAGAAGATGTGGAAGGAGTGATGAGAACCGAGTTGATGCTGACGAACACGTAGCATTCGGATCGGATCTCTCCGCGCTGGATCATATGCTACCAAAGACTAGTAATTGAATTGTACAGCTGGTCTGACTACGGCATGCGATAAAGGTCACGTCATGCGATTTGTTTCAATATATCCAAGTGCAAAGGCCAGCGATTGCCTATCCATGTCGCAAGCTCTGTATGGTCCCTGTATGCATCTCCCGTGTTGGGGTGAATGAAGACGCTGGTCGATGTGGTCAGCAGGAACCTCGTAGCACGGTTGGCTGAATTCATACTCGCAAGCGCCACGGTTGACGACGAGCCAGGAGAAGAGTGCGCCTGTCTGATGAGGAGTGAAGGTGTTGACCTGAAACATGGGGGTGGGATGGGGCCCTGATCCGCGGTCATGCACGTCGAGGATGCAGCGAGTGAAAGCATACCGACGGGTCTCTCCCAAAACCGATAGACGGGAAGCTGTCGTCTGGCTTGGCAGAGAGAATGAGAGAGGAAGAAAAGGGCTTGCCTCTGGGAACTCGCGTGCGATGCGGGCGTGGAGTTCCCTGGCATGTTCGGTGTGCGCAGGGTGCATGTAGTATACTATATCACGCTAAGCAGAGCCGTGAAAGAAGTGCGGAGATGCTTGCCATGGAAGTCGAATCCGGATGAGTTTATGGGTGCAGGAAGTTCACGATAAGCGGGGGAGAGGTCGGACATGAGGGGCAGAGGTTCGTCCATTTCACGTGGGGGGTCGCCGAGTTTGTTGTCCCTGACGCTTGTCGAAAGCGTCCTTTTCATGAAATTTTCTCTGGTTGCTCTCATTTTGAATGTCGCCTCTCTCATCCCGAAATCAGGCGGTCCTCTCTCCTTCTTTGGACGTCCCTCCTTCCCCCACCTTCGTATCTCCCCGTCCTGCCCCAAAACTGCCTTCCTTCAAGAATTCCACCCTCAAGGGCTTCCAGTCCGTCTTCCAACGCAAACCCTCTCCCTCCTTCACCTCCCTCCACTCCTCAGATTCGCTAGGTCACCTCCCCGACATCCACGCCTATCACCCCTACGCAGCCATGCCACCCCCACCGCTCCCCGTCGTCTCAAATCACGATACCCTCGATGACGAACAAGAATGCCCCGTCTGTCTCGAACCCCTCAGTTTCAGCTTCAGGCTGCCAGGGGAAAAACCCCACGTCGTCCCCGAGTGCGGCCACTCCCTCCACGAAGTGCGCTTCCAGACATACCGAGTCCCTCACTCTCTCATCCCCCCCTACAGGCCTGCTTCACTGCCGTTTATGGCCCTCCCCCCGCCCAGTCTAGGTCCGCCGTCCCCCGGAAGTCCAACCTGGGCGTGTGTGGGGTTTGCCGCCGTCCTATGAAGGTCGGCGACGGCGACAATACCAAAACCAACAGTCAGTGTTTTCGTCCATCCTCAACAACAGTCTACATGACCCGTCCACAGAATTAGCCGCCCTAACAGGCATGGGCGATCCCCATGCCCCCGGCGTTTTTCCCGGTCGCGACCCAGCCGCCGCTCGACATCGCCGCCCAGCGCCAACCACAACGACACCATACAACCCCATGGAAGATGATCCCACCGATCTCGCCGTCTCTGTAAAATCTACCCCCAGCGATTCTCACTACGTCGTCGCGCCTTCTATTCAAGTTCGACCTGAATTCTCTTCCATCGTCAGGTCTGGAGACGCCTCCCAGCCCCTCACTTGCATTGTCGTCATCGAACTTCCCGCGAGGCGCAACACATCCCATATACCCGGTCCATTGATATCAGATCCATTTCCCCTTCGAAATATCCCGCCACAGAAAGACGGCGAACTCTCTCCAGTAACATCACGGGCGTCAGAACGACAACCCCCACATTACCACTCACCCGACGGGTGGGCACCTGCATACAGCGCCGTCGATACCGAATCATCGCGCTACACCTCGTCACAAGCCCCCGAGGAGGATTCACCCTTCAGCGCGATCGTCGAAGATCTCAGAAATCGAATCATCGATTGGAAGGGCCACGCGCTATCCGGGCTGGGCCATCTGCAAATGTACGATTTACTATCCGTCCGTCGCGACGCCCTCGTGCGGGAATTTTTCGTCTATTTATTCAAGGAAGCTATCATCTGCGTCGTAGAGGAGAAAAAACGCTCCCTCGGCCGCTTCTTGCCTTCGCCCGCATTCAACGACTCTTCCACTGCTACATCCGGCTCAAGCGGCCAATCCAGAGGCGTTCTTAGACTAAAGGGTCGTATTTATGTGCGGCACATCAAGCAGATCACTGTCAACACGACTGGAGACATGAGTCTCACCATCGAGATGGAAGACGAACGCTTGGACTCCTTCATTCTCGTCTTCAAAGACCGCTCTGCGCTGGAGGCCTGGAGAAGCCAGATTCAATCTCTGGTCACCTCTTTCCAGCAACAAGCAACTTGTTCCACTTCTGGATTTGGTCGTGGTTTAGACATTGAGGAATTTGGCGCTTCAGAGAAAGCATCTCGTGTGGTGAGCGGTAGTACTGCCTCTACCACCCCGAGCACCGTGGACAGTCTTCTCCAGGCATCCAACCGGTCCACTCTATCGTCGGCCACGTCGCAAGGCTCGGTCCAGCAACGGACAATGCAAAACAAGCTGCAGACTCTGAGCGAGGAAGATCCTATGCTGCGTTACGATACGCGACCTTCGGGTGTTGTAACGCCATATGTATCATCAGGGCCATCCAACTCTCTTGCGCCTCTCCCTCATCCACCCCTCGACTTGATCCTCATCATTTCCTTGCCTCCCCCGAACGCACCTCGCAGCACGGCCGATCTTAAAATACGTGTCATCAAAACATCTTTCGATTTTGTTCTCGCTTCCCTTGGAATAAAAGACCGGCTGAGCTTGGTGACCTTTGAAGTCGGAGCAGGAGGGCGAGTGCGGAAAACGCCGTACTTGTGCCCAGGGCGAACCCATAGCAAAAATAGATTGCAGAAATTCATCGACGAAATTGGACGTCCAGAGAACAATCAAGGCATAGAGGACGAGTTCTTGGTCAGAGCGTCCAAAGACGAGAAGACCGACGTAGTCACTGCCGTGAACCACGGTTAGCAATCTTGCTCATCCACTTCCACGATCAGATTTTCTGACGCAATATAGGTCTCGATGTTGTGTTGCAACGCAAGTCACGCAATCCCGTATCAGGGATGATACTCGTCAGTGACGCCTCGGACAGCACGAGACGTGCCCAGATGGATCTGGTTCTCGCTCGCGCCGAGGCAGCCAACATGCCTATTCACTCGTTTGGCTACGGTCGTTCGCACGACCCTGCCTCCCTCTGGCTTATGTCGAACCACACCAGCGGAACGTACACGTTTGTCAAGGACTGGTATGATCTTCGTGGATGCCTTGCTGGCTGCGTGGGCGGTATGATGTCAATAGCTCTCCTCAACATGAAGCTCCACATGAAGATCGTCGATGGCCAGCGTTTCCGCATTCGCAAAGTCTCTGGTGGCCCCTCGTCAATTCTCTCCACTGACGGTCACAACGTCGACATCGACGTTGGCGAGCTACGGTACGGAGAGTGCAAAGAGATGCTCGTTGAATGCGAACTCGATAATACCGAAAGTCGTTTGGCAGGCGGCCAAAACGGTCATCGAATCCTCAACGCAACCGATCAGTTTGTGCAATCCATGGGTCTCGATTCACTCGCTATCGATGACTCGCCGAATCTCGTGGACGGCATGATGGATCGAATGATTGATGAGGTGCCTGTACTCGAGGTGGATGGGTCTTTCTACGACCCTGCCGCGACGAAGCAGGTATCTCGACTTGCACATCCCGTCTTGCTCACTATCACACTCCTTCCCTTGTCTACACCCGGCTCACCAAAACTGCCCAAACCCTCGGACCCTGTCATTGTACGGCGCCGGATGGAACTCCTTGCATCGGACATGATCACCCGCGCGCTCGTCCTGGTCTCGAGGAAAAACTTCCCGCAAGCACAGAAAATTATGAACGAGACGAAACGTATTCTTCATACTGTTCTCCAAAACGTATCCAAGACATTACCGACGCCCAACATCGATGGCGGTACCGTCCGTAACCGCAAAGAAATTCTTAGTCTCGCGGCAGTTCGTGCGATGCAAGCCATCCTGCAGGACCTTCAATTCTTGTCAGAGGCGCTGGATGAAAACGTGGACTTGTTTGCGCACGATCAACGGAACTTTGGCGCACAGCAGGTGAGCACGAGATTGCTTATCTTGCACGTGAGCACTGACTTGTTTTTTCTTATCGCAGGCTATGATACTGCGCGACCAGAAGAGTTGGAGCAATCGCAGCGCTACCGAACGCTTGTTTTGGACCATGGACAATTCGATCGAACTGGTTTCTCGGAGCACTGACTGGGTCGCACGGGACTAACGTCCCAGACCCCTCTCCAGTCACCCCTTGATCGTCTTACTCGTGTGTTACCCCATCGCCGGCCCTCTCGCTCTCTGGATGGCTTTTCGATCGCGTCTCTCTGATTCCATACTGTACGTGCCTGTGTGTTTGTAATTTTTGCATCTGGCTGCGTTACTGTGAGCGTGCAATATTCTCAGCTATGGATGTTCTTAATCTCTCAGTCTCAGTTGTAGATTACCCCATTCCCGGATAAAAGATTTCCTGTGGAATCTGTATTTCATCGCGTACAAATACCTATTCCTGGGCCGGGGAGTAATTACATGTCGATTACTTATGTCTTTTACGTCGAATATCATTATGCCAGACGATCGTGAAGAGATTTGTGTGGTAATATCAAAGGGGATGAAGAAGCGTTCACGCGTATCCTAGTCGCTGTTGTTCCTCCTTGTCTCGTTCCAGTCGTTTGACCTTGTTCTCCGTTTCGGTGAGAACGTCATCCCAGGCGACGAAAAGCTCCGAAAGTGTGTCTACCTAAAACACCAAGAAAAAAGAGATGAGAACGCGCGAACCCTCTTTGTTCGGAAGCAGGCTCACATGCGTCGCATGCCGTTCCACCAAGACCGCGATTCGCTTCTCCAGAGAAGCCGCCACCGTCATGTCTTGTTTCTGCGCTGCGAGAAGCGCTCGTAGCCGCGGTTGCAGCGCCTCGTAGTCTACGAGCGACGCATGTCACATATCGTTATCTGAACGCGGCGCGCCAGGAGGGGAAAAACGCGTACCCGCTAGCTTTCCCGCCGACAATACCCCCTTTTGCTCGAGCAGGTCGATCTCGCGCATGTCCCGATCGGCGGCCCGCACGTCGGGTTCCATGTCCGACAAGAAGGCTTCGAGTTCTTCCGGGGACATGCTCTCGTACGTCGGCGCGGGTTCTTGCAGGGTCCCGGAGAGAGCAAAGGCCGGCGTGAGCAGCTGTGCATGTTGGTCGTCTATAATAGTCGTACGACGATACGATACAGTCTCTGGACCATCAGTCCTACGTCCGGACGGGACAAGACGACGCGTACAGTGGTGCATAAACTTTTTGAGGCCGTCGTTGGACTCGACGACGGTGTTCAACCGACGTTGGACGTCCCCAGCGAGGAGCACGAGGGTGTCGCCCGGCTTGAGTTCCGGGGCTTTCTCTCTCCCCTTGCGATCGCGCGTTTCTTGCCGGACGCCGAGGAGGAGCGCTTCTAGCCAACGGAGGCGTAGTTCGAGCGAGAGAACGGGATCGATGGCGGTAGGTGCCTGCTCTGTCGGATCACGCCCTTGAGGGGGTGATGCCGACGTCTTGGCGGGAGATTCGGTGCCATCGAGGGATTCGAGCGCGTCTTCCGAGTGCTCTGATGGCGCGACGGTCATGCTCGTCGTATTTTCGCTGGAGCCACTGGCAGGGGGTGGGGATGATGGTGGAGTGGACGACAGCACGCGATGTCTTTGAAAGTCTCCCAAGAAGACGCTTCCGAGGGTCGTCATGATGGATAAAATATAAATGAGGTACTAGTTAGACAACAAGATCTAGGTCGGAAATACAAATGATTAGTAGATCATACAGACTCCCTTAGTTCAATCGGCAGTTGACTATATCCTGCTACCGACGCCCCTCCGTTCACCGACTGCCATGCTCCCCACGCCGCACCCTGTACCCCTTCCCATAGGCTTTCGCCCCATCGCCACTCACTCAGCTTCTCTTCTGCTTCCTCTTCTTCCCCTTGCAGGACACTTTCCACTGGTCTTCTCCACCGCCTCAACAACAGCGAGTTTGTGACCACACTTACACTCGAGAACGCCATCGCAGCACCTGCCATCATTGGATGCATATAGATCCCCAAGGGAAGAAGGAGCCCCATCGCAAGAGGAATCCCTAACAGATTATAGATACACGCCCATGCGAGGTTCATCCGGATCGTGCGGAAGATAGCGCGAGAAAGGTGGAGGGCAGCAACGACATCGAGGAGATCGGAGCGCATGAGGACAATGTCAGCGGCTTCAACGGCAACCGATGTCCCAGAGTTAAGGGCAATACCAACGGTCGCAGCGACGAGCGCAGGCGAATCGTTGATCCCATCCCCAACCTGTTGTAGTATAAGAAATCAAGTCAGAAAGAACGGAGTGAATTAAAACTTACCATACCAACTCCTCCGTGACGTTCCATAATATCGGCCACAAGTGAAGCTTTGCCCTTTGGGCTCATATTTGCCCACACACTCTCGGGTCGAATGCCCACCTGCTTCGCTATTGCCAAAGCAGTGCTCATCCCATCACCTGTCATCATACCAACATCAATCCCCATCGCCCGTAATGCCCTGATGGCTTGCGCGGATGACGGCTTCGGCTCGTCTGAGAGGGAGAGTGCTAGGATGGGGATAGGGAAAGAAGAGCCACGGCCCATCGACACGTACACAACCGATCGTGCCATAGAACTTTCTCGTGCCTCGAAGTTGGATAATATGGAGGGTAGGATCGTCTCTTCAGATTGCGTGACAAACTTGTAGGAGCCCACTAAAAGCGTACATTTCGAGGTGGAGAGGGAAAGGGTAGCTCTGACACCGGCCCCAGTGACGCTCTCGAACGATTCTACCATAGGTTGGGGTGTCTTGATCTCACTTTCCTTCAGGAGGTCCCTGCCGTATATCACAATGGCCTTGGCGAGGGGGTGCTCTGAACGTGCTTCGGTTGCCGATAGCATTGCAATGACAGCCGCACGAGTCGTTACCCCATCCGCACACTCGCCCGTTAGTGTACGTAGTCCGGTGGTTTCGTCGAGTAATTGGCTGTCCCGCGAAGGAACCCACTGGAGCCCTGCGACACTAAGTTTGCCTTCGGTTACCGTGCCAGTCTTGTCGAGCATTATCCGCTTGATAGATTGACTCGCTTCCAATGCTCTTCCGCCCTTGATTAAGATGCCGTTCTTCGCTCCCACCCCTGTCCCCACCATGATGGCGGTTGGTGTGCTCAGCCCCAGTGCACAAGGGCAAGCCACCACAACCACTGATATGCACAGCTGCAAGCACACAGCGAGCTTACTTACCCCGTGCCGATGGAACATCGTAGGTAATGCTTCCACATTGAGCACATTCGCAATGATCATCCATGCCACGAACGTGAGCATAGAGAGTGAGATCACCGCTGGTACAAAATACCCCGCGACACGATCTGCGAATGCCTGGATGGGTGCTTTAGACGTTTGGGTTTCCTCGACGAGCCTGACGATCTGCGCGAGAGCAGAGTCCTTGCCTGCGCGTGTGACGAGCATGTCGAACGTCCCTAAGCCGTTGACGGTGCCACCGATCACTGAATCGCCGGCCTGTTTAAGAATTGGAATGGGTTCTCCGGTAATGGCGCTTTCGTCGACAGAAGAAGAACCATGAATGACAGTACCGTCCGCCGGAACTTTGTCTCCTGGGACAAGTTTGACCGTATCACCTACTTGTACGAGTTCAGTAGGGATACGTTTCTCCTGTGTACATGCCGGCGCGTCTGTATAAATGGTGGCCATTGTCGGCGTGAGAGCCATGAGATCTGTGAGTGCAGCACTGGTCTTTCCCTTTGCGCGGTTCTCTAGCCAGCGGCCGAGAGACACAAACATGATGAGCATGGTGCTCGTGTCAAAAAAGACAAAAGGACGGTAGCCAGGGGTGGTGTTGAAGGCTGCAAAAAGCATGGCGAGAAGAGAATAAAAGTATGCAGCAGACGTTCCGAGCATGATGAGCACGTCCATGGTGGGGCTTCTGTGTTTGAGTGCCTTGAATGCGGAACGATAGAACTTCTGACCGATCCAAAATTGTGCGGGAGTCGTGAGGGCGAGTATGAGAATGTCGGTAAGATAGATGCCGTTGAACAAACGACTGGTGACAAACGGGTGCAGAAAAGATACATGGGGCGCGATCATGCTGAGAAAGAAGACGGGAAGGGCAAAGGCAATGCTCCATTTGAGGCGACTAAACCATTCTTGAATTTCCCTCGTCCTCGCGAGAGACTGTTTCTGAGTAGTGTCCTGTTGGTCGGAAAGCAGAGCGTCGAAGCCCATTTCTTCGATTCTGTCGACCATCTCTCGTGGGCCGACAACGTGGGGCTCGAAGTCGATCTTTGCGGTTTCCGTAGCAAGAGAGACGGCGACATTATTAATGCCGAGCATCTCCTGGAGACCGTTCTCAACGGTAGAGGTGCATGAGGAGCAGGTCATGCCATATATTCGGAGTGTGACGGTGTCTGACCGAGCCTCGGGGATGAGACTGGCATCGAATCCAATGTCAGATATTTCCTGCACAAGAGAGATTGGTAAGCGAGGATAGGAGAGATATCACGACCAGGGTTACGCTGATGATCTTGTCTGTGGTCCACGCTATTGGGTCGTATTCGACGACAGCGCGTTCGGCGAGGAGGGCTACCTTTACAGAGTATATGCCAGGTTGTATTCGGAGTACGCCTTCAATCGACTGCGAGGGACATGAGCAGCATTGTAGCCGAACACCGAATAGCGCTTACCTGTACGCATGCACCGCAAGTCATGCCCTCTATTCGAAGCTCGCATTTACCTAGTGTACCATCGCGCGTGGTGGATGGGAGGAGGGGCCCGCTGTCTGTCTCGACGTGGACTAGGGTCGACATGGAGGGATGAAGGAGAAGGCCTGAGAGGACGGTCAGATGGCCCAGCAAGCCGGCTATGCTCAAGGTAACGGCAGGCTTAGTTTTAGATGCGTCCATACGTGTTCCCATCATCAACGGGCTAGGAACAATGCACGTATTATGTAATCTGAATCCGCTCAGGCTGTACTACTGGCTACTGCCCCTCCCGTTTCAACTGGCACTGACCCTCCAACTTTCTTTAGCAACGTCTGTTGATAATTCTCCCAGGCAGAGATTAGCTATCACATCATTGTCAGATTTTGCCCAATCGCCGGCACAACCACAGTCCACCTACCTCTTTCTGCCGTGAAACCATCCCGTTCAAAAATGCTTGCAAGGAGTCTTTGAAATCATCGACCCGCTCCTGTTCGAACCGAGCCATCTCCGACTTGATCAGCTTGGAGCATTGATCGAATTCGTGCTTTGCATCTAAGGCGCGCCGCTCAGCCTGTGGAATGTGCCGTACTCAGTGACAAATACGCTCGGCAATCGGGAATAGCATTCCACAGCTTACCTCGGCAACTAAACTGACAGTGTGGCCTGCCCGCTCCGTGGGGGCACGCCCCTGTGCACGGGCGCGCTCATGTATTTGTCGCACACGCCGAACTTCTCCATCTGCGTTTTGCCAGTTCGTGTATGTTCGCGTACGGGAGTTGAAAGCCAGCTTCATATCTAGGTTTAACCCGCGTCTTCAGTCTCAGTAAATCAAACTCACCCGAACAGAGTTAATGAGTCTCGAATACTCGTCCGCTATTCTGTCGTGAGATACCTCTTTACTGGTCTGAAGGCAAAAAATATACCTGTGCTCATGAGTGTCATCATGTCTTGTTGTGACTGTATATTCTGAGCTTCTCCCGCCGCTTGCTCGACGTTGGCCAATGAAGCAAGCGTTTGCTGTAGCTGATCACCGAGATCAGATGCTGACAACAACGCTATAGTCGTTGCGAATTCGCTCGTAGCGGTAGCCAGTTCTGGGGAATTGACAGCGTTACTGGGGTATTACACAATCAAGAAGTAGGACGAAACATAATTACCAGCTCGTTGTTTTGCAACAATCTCGACACTCTTCACAAGACCCCGCAATTGAGATTCGAGTCCGTCGAGGTAGGTGCGTTGTTTATCAAACCACTGAACGAGATATAAGTTTCGAACAATTGTCAACGGATGCACCATCATGCTCACCTCATCTGTTTCGTGGAAACGAGGTCCAGTCAAAGTCTGCCCAATTGACGCCATGAGTCCCCCCTTCTCGTGTGCCATCTCGGCCTTTCTGTGCTTGATCTTCGAAAGAGAAGGCCCTTGAATTACACAAAAAAAGGCAGCTACAAAGGGACTTACGTCTAAAGCAAAGTTATCGCTTTCCAAGAAAAACTTGAGGTCTGCGTCCTTGCAAAGCACAGGATGGTTTGCTATCTTCTGTATACATTTCTCGAGTGCTAAGCGCCGTTGCTGCACAAACCGTTCGTCAAACCGCCCAAAAGGATTCTTTTCTGGCGCAGGTGGAACGACGACCCCAGGATTGTTTATAGAAAGCGTTTCATAAAGCCACAGGAAATCAGAGTACCTCCGGAGAACTGAAAACGCTGCTTTGGAAAACAGGGGCGAAGATGTCTGGCATGAACCAGAGCACCGAGTGAGCGTGCGGATTGACCACCACGTAAGAACATACCCGGGTGTGTACAGTATAAAGAGTGTGAGCCCTAATAGGGTCCCCGACTTTTTGTGGGTCCTCCACAGAAATCGAAAAAAGAGGCGCGATCGATCCTTCGCTACGTTTTGACAGCACAGGAGATCCGGACGGCTATGCATCCAAACGGGGTCAACGCTCTAGACAGCTCGACACGATGATGAAGCGTCTCACATGCGGGGATCCAACATTCCTAAATCGCGCTGTCTGTCCTATAGGCGTGTCGTCGTCGTCGTCATCGTCATCGTCACTATGAGCTGTAGGGATTGACGTAGAAGGAGTCGCGATGCCCGCAGTAGCGTCGTGACCACCCCATCCTGTCTGCCATCCACCTTGGCTCTCGCCTCCAAGCGCGAGGCTCGCAAACGCACGGCCAATGTTTGGAGGTGACTGCTGGTCCAGAGGCGAGACTATCGCGCGCTCGGGAGACGTAAAGGAAGAAACAGGTTCTTGGGGGAGAGACAATCGAGACGGCGTAGGATCCTCCGAGTGCAATGACGACGTGACAGTAGCACCCGTCTCATCAGCTGACAGTGGAATCTGCGGTGCCTTGTCGTGGAGAGGCGACTCGGACTCCGGTTCTACCACTGCGTGTGACTGCTCCTCCGCATTCGAGGTGAATATTCCGAAGCCAGGCGTTCGTGATGTTGTCGTATCTGGATGTACTTCACTAGCATGACTTGCGCTCTGTTCGTCCTCAGGCTCGTCTGCTGTTACTGTAGCTGCGTCCAATGGGTCGGCCGGGGCGGAAACACTGCTTTGTTCATTATGTCCATCATCACTCGTGAAGTAGGACTCGGCAGTCCTGTGATCCTCGAAGCCAGATTTGAAGTAGTCGATATCGGAGTGAGAGGGCGCTGACTGTTGCCCGAAGCTGGACCAAGGGTCCGGGGAACCTGCGCGCGGTTTGGCAAAAGGATCTTCAAAAGGATTCTCCTCGAGGATACGTCGCGAGGGTGCAAGCAGGTCGTCGAAACCGTCCATTGTGCGTGGTAGGCGATTTGTGATTTAAACCAGGCTGTTGGCCATTAGATGTTGCGCCAACCAGATTTGGACGTCAAGTTACATGGCATGTCATAAATCAAGATGTACGTCCATCAGAGCATAATGTTAGGTAGCAGTACTGCTAGTCATCGCTACTCGAATGGCATCTCCTCCGCAACATTCCCCAATGACACCCAATTGGCCAAGATGCTATCTGAAAACACTTGTTCTTCGTGTGCCAGCGTCTGCACTAGTTGTGAAAGAAGTGCATTCTCCCTATTATGGAGCACAACACGTAGTTCGTGCCACATGCTTCCATACAGGTACGGGGATCAGTGACAAACCCATGAACGGTGATAATAAGCTCACCATGCTCGAATGAACACTCGTCGATTAATAAGAGATGCAATGGTCGCCTGATCCTTCTCAATAAGGACGACCACTCTATCGGCGTCCTCTTGCCACCCATCCTTCTGAGCTGCTTTGATGCCTTCAAGCTTCAAGGAATTTGAGTCCACTCGCTTCTTGAGACGCTCAACATTGTCAATTGCGAGGCGATCATGCCTGACGAACAGATCCCGCATAGCTAGATAGAGGTCTCGTTGGCTCTGGTAACTCGCTATAAACAAGTAGCCAACAAAATGTTAATTGCTTGGTTACCTTCAAAGACTCCGACGTCGACCGCAACAGAGTCTGTGACTGTTGAATTCACCCTCAGTTCCGACTTGAAAATAAAATAAAATAAAATAAAAAGGACATACACGCTGCTCCAACAGATCAGACTGGTGTTGGGTATGTTCAGCAACAGATCCGATTCCCTGTCGCACCCCGTCACAAAGCTCGCAATTGTCACCTCGCCAACACCTCTGGTTAACTTCAACAACGGCTCTCAAAACGTTTGTGAGGCGCGCTAGGTCAGCCTGCTCATCGGGCGCGGCAAGTTCAAAAGAACCGTCAGTGCGTACAGAATGCCCAGAACCCAATATTGGTGATGGCGGGGCAGTGTCACCACGAATGTTTGCAAACAGATTGGACCACAAGGGAAATACAGAATGAGACAGCACATAGGCAGGGTAGAGATTTGGTGGAACCCATACCGCAGCTGATTCCCGTCTCTTTATGATGCGTTCCGTGAGTATACATATCTTTTGCCATTGTTCAATTAACGGATTGATCTTTCCACGGACAACCCTGGAACGTAAAAATTAGCATCTCGAAGATTGTGGTGTCCCGCTACCTACGCAAGCTTCTCTTCCAGATCACTGGGAATAGACATTTCTTCAAGCCGGTCGACTCGCTTACTGATGGACTCTTCCTCAAGCGCAACCACGTTGTGTTTGCGCCACGTTTCAAAGGATGGCTCCGTCAAGAATATAGAAAGAAGACCATCCTCTTTTATCACAGGATGATTTCTGCGATCGTTGATTAACGTGCGTTCACACAAATGAATGCACTCACATCACTGAATGAAGAAACCTTGCGAGGCCTTTCCTGGGTAACCGCGTTAAGAAGGGAGGGTGATTTCCTGTCCCGTGAAGCTTACCTTCTCTGCTCGAGGAATGCAGCATCGGCTGCCAAAGATTACACGTCAACCAAGGCACTAGCAGAATGGCGACTTGAATACTGACGTTGCATTCGCTTCGGTGGAAGCGCACCAAGGAGTCGGAATGGGTATCGTCGAACCAAGCAATCCCATAAGAAAGCAAATTCAGAATAACGGCGATGGACAGGAGGACCGCGCTTTGGATTCAACGGGTTCATCAATTGACTTCGTGCAAGAATCGACACTAAAGTCTAGGCACTCACCTCTGTTGAGATCTCATACACGATATACCTATTCAGAAGGTGTCCTTGCTGTCCTAGAATGACCACAGTGACAGTTTCCTGTTTCTTCCACCAATCTTTTGGGAGGCCAGAACCAGACAAAGTAGATGATGCGCCATTGATAGTGGTGGCGCTCCGTGGATCAGAAGGGCCTCCGGTAACACCGCTGTATCGGGGAATACTCCAAGGATCTTCCGCTGGGTAATTAGGCAATGAGGGTCGTATGGTATTCTGTCTGTAAGTTGAATACGGAGTGCTGAAGGCCGAGGCACTAGGTTGTAGGGTATCGAGAGCCAAAGTAGGAATGGGCAAGTTGTTCTCCGCACCCAGGACTGCTACTTGTTCAATGCTGATGTCTGCCGGATACACCTCAAGGTCGGGACACCACAGTAACACGAGACACCGAACGCACCTTTCCCCGACTGTGCCAGGGCAACTAATGCAAGAGCTACAAAGAACTCGAGTCTCGAGACTCGGGGCTTCGAGCTAACCAGGTTTACAATCTACCGGACTAGTAATCAACATCTGGGACCGGCCTCATGCAATGAAAGCGTTACCCTATCAATGATAGCCGCAGGGAGCAAAGAGGTGGCAAGGACTCGCGAAAGCGCGTTGACCGATACTTCCCCGGAATTTGTAGTGTCCACAGCTGCAAAGGCCCTACTGTACATCTCGGGAACTGCTGCATCGGCTGAAAAACCGAGCGCGTAAGCACGAAAAACTGTACATCCCATAGTCGTTTTACCTATAGCCGAGGTGAATGCCGAGGTTGCAGTGTTGACAGGAGGCGGAGAGGGTGAAGGCGCAGCACTCCACGGATCATCGTAAATCGAAACTGCGAGTGGGTTCTCGTCGACAAAACTGCTTCCAAGACCGTTAATTGGTGTTGTTCCGTATCGGTGTGCAGGTCGTGGGGCATTGAACATTCTGGCGGGGAGTGTTTGCCAGTGGGTCGTAAAGTCAGCAGTCGAACAAGTGTCGGACCAGCTGGCGCTAATCCAGCCTAACTTGAAAAGCACAACAGCGTCAAATCTCGAATGCAAGTCTTCGTTGTGTTAGCTAGCCATTACATACTATCGCTACGACGTCACTAGTTGCTCTAATAAAATAATCTTTAATCCATCAAATTGCATCACCCGTGACTTTAGCAGCGAAATGAAGGGTCCACGAGGATAAGAGACGCTTCGAGTTCACATTCTCACCGTCGAGGCTACCGATTTCAATGAACAAACAGACAATAAGAAAATATTTGAATAACGTACCCTGGTGTCCCATAAGTAAGGGGAGCAATGTATACGAACATCGCGAACATCACAATAGCGAAGATTCCAACCAGTGCTGGGCCCTTCACTCCGAGATCCGCATACTCAGTAGGCTGCATCCTCGTCATGCGTCCTGCTACCGATATGGGGTAGTTGATGGAATCAGACAAGACGAAACTCAACACCGCGCCAGCCAACATTGCCGAAGCAAGATGCGAAGGAAGGTAGTGGTGAATAAAGAGCTGACGGCCCATAAGGAAAAAAGGCAGGTAATGTACCGCCCACACGAGCAAGAAGAAACCTGCAGAATTCCACAGGCGATTGCGGACAGCTGTTGCAAAACGATCAGGCTAACTTTCTGGAGGGATCAACCGAAACTCACAGTCGGGGATCGGATTAAGTCCACGTTGTCGCGCCAGAAGGTCAGCGACAACTATACCCACATAAATCGAGATGGCGACAACACACGTCCACCACCCAATAATATTACCGATCAGGTAAATCTGTCTTTGTGTATCATTCTCTGTCCAGAAGCTGATACCACTCAGAAGGAATGGCCAGTTGATTGGGCCACTCGCGTAGGGATGGGATGCAGTGAGACCGGCGTTGTGTTGGAGCATCAATAGTTGTAGCTCGGCGAACTTCTTGAAGAAGCTCATTTTCTTGGGCTCTCGCGGGACACTCCCTTCCCTATAAAAGTCAAGGTTGCCTAACATAACATTCATACAAGACATCACATGTAAAGACTGACAAACTTACCCTCACTCTCGATCACTTCATCGACGAACCAAGCAGCACTCTTGTCTGTTGGATTCTTGTTACCATTGATCTCTTGTTGTTTGAATGCCCATTCTGGCAACTGCTGTGAATGTGTCCACATAGATACTCTGGTTGGCACATGCACGAGTCTGAAGTGGCTTGACTTGCTCTTCCACACGTCTCCTGGGTTGCCGTCGACAAGGTGGAGGGAGAATAGTGTGTCATTAAGACGGGAGTAATCATCTTTTGGCCATGTAGTAAATTCTTGGTTTGTAGGCATCAAGGGAGATGCAACATCGTGGGTCAGAAGAAGTGTTTCCGTGTTCACGTGTAATAGCTGGATGACATCATCGTGGTGTACAGCTCGACCACGACCAGCCTCGGGGAGGGCTTTTGTTGGGATAATTTGCCAATGGTTGTTGGTATCGTCATGCCCATAACCAGTCACTTGCTGGCCTAGCCAAGGGTCAGTCGCAATCTCTAGTCTTTCGACGCGCCTTACCTTGGGTACTGATTCGGCCGTCATCATACTGAAGTGGATATCTCTCAGGGTGCGAGTGTAGAAAGACTTTCGTATCCCTGTGCTTCATCGTAACAGTGTCGTAATAATGGAGGTCTATTATAGTAAGCATTAGGAACAGTCAAATATCTCGAGGCTGGACGCCGACCTTGACTGTGAACAAGTAACTCGTTACCAATGAGCGTTTCCTGGAAAGCGGGGCTCATGAACGTATCACCGGGGCCCGAGTGGATCAAAACAGCGAAGTGGACATAAAAAAACGAAAGATATATAATGAAAGGAATAACGATCAAGCCGACTGCTCGAGCCGCAAAATGCTTCCAGAAGTGTTCCTAGGAAATTCAATTTGCACAACGGCTAATTCTGACCGACAAACTACTCACCATAGTGTGACCCTTGCGATAATCCAATATACCCCATAAATCGATCAAGACAGCAATCCCAATGGTGAAAACCGTCAAGATACCATTGACTTTGGACCCCCAAGTGCAAGCCATGAAGAACCCGGTAGCGATGAGCCAGCTCCACCACTCCACCGAGAACTCCCTAGGGCAAAATGAATAAGATGTGTTGATTTACAACGCATTAAACACACCAATAGCGCAATTTACGGAAGCGGATATACGAGTAGATTGTGAGAGCCATGAAGAATATCAGGGTGGCGTCGAGGAGCATGAGTCGAGACTGCGCAATGTGCGCATTGTCTAGGTTGAAACTTATGAATATTGATGCGGCAGCTAATACAGAAAGGATGTACGAACCGAACAGGACAATGCATGCAGAAAATGCAGCGACAACGGTCGAATATCCGGTTTCTTTCATGATAGCATATACCACTGGAATGGTTAGACTGCTAAGAATGGCCGGTAGAGCACGCATCCCAACATAAGGTACGTGGTTCTCCGTGTAGCTGTCTCCAATGTTCTCGAAAGAGAAGTGGCCATCGAAACCCACAAACCATCCCGCGAGTCCAAACAAAAGTTTTGCGAAGGGTGGATGTACGTCGAAGTAATACTGCCGAAGGATATAGTGGGAGGCAAACTTGCCAAAGTGGACTTCATCGAAGCTAGTGGACATGTAAGTTGGGAAGATGTTAATGGAGAATCCACGCACACTACTTGGTCTGGTTGGTTGATTTTGTAGAATCGCACCATGAAGGCGACTGCAGTAAGGAAACCCACGACTGCAGCACTTGCTTGTGGGGTGTCCAAAGCCTGCTCGAACGCGCTTCGGGCGTGCTGCGGGATGAAACATCGTTGGCGCACACGTCAAGAACGGAGGACTGCAGTACGCACTGAATTGCGGAACAATGTATCGACATGATCCTCGTCGTCTCTGTCGTAGCTTTCCGCTCGCGGAGGAGCACCTATTGGTTTTCGTTGACGAACTTTGCTAGGGCTCGCCATGAAGTGTTCAAGTTGTGCTGTGATGATACGTGTCAGAGAAGAAGCAACTTTGTTGAATGGTTCTTGTCTGACGTTCTAAATTGAGTGATCACGTGGTACATGAGGATTACTAAGAGTCGCAAGAGTCGCAATCATAGCAACGCCCAACAAATTTTACAATGTACATACAACGATTGATTTCGCCGCACTCCGGACAACAATAACAACGAAGCACATGCATCTTTCATACCGAATTCACCGGTTTAGTTCGATTAATCAAGGATCTGAACTTTGATGGCACCCTGTGTGGGGTCTGCTGCAACATGGAATGCTGATACCGCATCCTCGAGTTTGAACCGATGGGTGACAAGAGGCTTGAGGTTAACGAGGCCACCCGCAACGAGACGAATCGCTTTGGGGTACTAGGAGATGTCTTGTAAGCGCTGTACTTGGTACATGAGACCAGATCACGACTTCACCTGATTTGCATAACGGTACTGGAAGCTGACATCGACTTCATTCACGCTGAGATGCATAAAAGGAATCTTTAAATGTAAATACGACTGTGACTTATTGGTCAAGTAATCCATTACCACTTGTTCGTTTTTGCCGACCCCGATGATGAAGATCTTGCCGCCGAATTGCGCAGACTGTATATTATTCCGTGAGTTATTAATCCTCAAAAGAATTTGTCTCTGCTCACATAGATGGCAGTGTGTACGCTGCTCTCAACACCCGAACATTCGATAGCAACCTTGATCGGCCCTCCAGCTGCTACTTTGATTTTCTCAGCGGACTCCTTTGGCGTCGAGCCACGTTCGACGAGTACAGTGTGGACGCCAGGAACCAATTTCTTTGCAAAATCAAGGCGGCTCTGGATCAGGTCGGTAATAACAATGGGTTCTGCACCAGCCGCCCTGGCAGAGAGTAAGGAGACCAAACCGATTGGTCCAGCACCACTGAAAAATTATCAGGGGGATGCAGGTGTGATTCATGACATCGATATACCAAACAAGAGTGGAGTCACCAAGGCGAAGGCCGCTGCGCTCGATACCCGCCAGCGCAACAGCTAAGGGTTCGCACAAGGCGCCTTCCTCAAACGAAACCGAATCGGGGAGGCGATGAAGCCATTCAGCAGGATGAAGGTGCCATCTAGTGAGAGTCCCTTTAAACACGACATAGTGTTAACAGCGACTTCCAGTTTACAACATGCGACATACCGTGGAAAGGCGGGGTCGAAAAGAAGACAACATCAGGGCCTAGATGTTCTCTGGGTTAAGGTCGTGGCCTGACATATAGATATAGTGCATACAAGCATTATATTTGCCGACCCTGCAATAATCACACGATGGCTTGGAACATGGTATACCTGCCTCGATCGCAACGCGATCACCTGAATATGTCGTTGAGCTTCCGGATCATAAGGTTTCATTAAAGTACATGCTCGCCTGCTTTCCACTGCGTGACGCCTTCACCAACCTCCACAACTTCCCCAGCAGACTCGTGGCCAGAACCGCACTCGAGCAAGTCATTTTCATTTGTGTACCCTCCTGCGATCAAGAACAATAAACTTACCTCGTCTGTCACGATCATTGAGTCACCGACACGACCATGTTTCCAGAAATGCACATCACTCCTATCAAACAGTTCAGCATTCAAATCAAGTACACAAAAGCCACCAAGCCACATACCCACAAATTCCTGTGGCACGCACGTGGAGCAAGACCTGACCGGGGCCAGGTTTGGGACGTGGTTTTTCCACAAGATGGATTTCGTGACTGGGATTGTAGAACGCTGCGATATTGGCGTCCGGAGTTGGTGTCTCATTTGGCCCGAGGATGCGGAACGAGGGATTATCAAGGACCTTGCGAGGACTGTAGATATCTGCGAAACCACCGTCAGGCATTGCGACAAGATAAGTGCTGAAGCGCTGATGCTTCAAGACTGATCTACTACGACTTTATATCCAACTCTAATCACACGTGGTCACTGGTCAGCAGACAACGGAGTTCGATTTCAGTTAGTCTGGTGACTCCTACTGGCCCGTCTATGAGGTGTATTAGTACTAGTACTTGGCACCCAGTAAGTTCATATGGCAGATCCACATTCGTTGTCTAGTTGACCTCGCCTTGAAAGATCGTCATGCACCCCATCCGTGACTGTGGAGAGATCCGGGCAATGAAAAGAACGACGATGACGACACTCGAACTCGCAGGTACAAAATCGGATTATAGCATTTGTTGTATTTGGTTGGTAGTCACTTGGCATCCAGGCAAATACAACCATTTTCTGCTGCAAAAGATATTTGATCTTGAACAGATCATGAGGCAGCGGGCACGGCACACGGTGGTATCTCGAATTTCGTAGCACACAAGTCAAAAAGGTCCGCTTTGGAACTGAGGTCCGTGACCATTGGATGTGAAAGGTATTGGCTCGACAGCCGACTGCGAAGAAGACGTTTCCTTTTAATTATCTCCGAGCTGGTTATCAATATAAATCAACTTACCTCCAAAGCTCTTCCGCTTCACCGCGTTTTCCTGCACCGAGGCCGGCAACGATGGTCAGGTCGGCAAGTACTTCATCTACTCCTCGATCAGTCTGCGCACGCGACAAGACACTCTCGGCTTCTTCCAAGTCACTCCGTGCAGCTGCCAATTCGCCACGCAAAATGCGTACTACACCCCTACCAACGAGCAAGGCAGCCGATGACACGGAGGGATTTGCTAGCTGTTCGGTGTAAAAAGAAATTGCTGAGGCATATGGTTCCCCTATTGGCCAGATTCAGTCGGAGCGGAGGGAACTCTAGGATACGACTTACCGCTGGTTCCTTGGGCGCCAGTGGCCAGAGAGATAGCTGCATCGGATAATTGTAAGACAAGGGCATCTGGGTTGGCTTGAAGTGCTGTTGATAGTATCTTTCGAGCGGTGTTTGGTCGGGAGAGAGATAAATAGATGTGAGCGAGGACAGCAGATCTATAGAAAGACGGATTAACTCTGGTGGAACTGACGGAATGGATCACTCACGATTCATTACCGGCCGTGGCCGAATCACGCAGCGTTTCGAGAGCTTCCTCGATCTCGCCTTCACGGATAAACGCTGTGGCTGCTAATACAACGACCACTTCCTTTTCCCAATCGTCAATATGCTCATCTCCCTCCGCCTCAATCTCAACACAAAGGTCGCGGAGGGTCTCAAGGCCTTCCTCGCCCTGGGCTAGTGCAGAAACGGCACGAAGTGCGACATTCTCCGAGTCGTCTGGGATCAAGGCAAGAGCAGAGGCTGAATCACCGGAAGCCAGATACGCACGGGCCTTGTAAACGATAGTTGGAATGTAGTCAGGTGAGGAAGGGGGAGGAATTGGCGTTGCAATGAGGGCAGGATAAGCGCCAAGAGTAAACTGTTGTTTGATATGGTAAAGTTCAGAAGAGACCATGGTGCCGGAGGTTGGGCGGCGTGTCGGATGATTGAAGGGATGTCTGATTACATAATAAATCATTTTCTTGTAGCCCCACTCGTGACATTTCCCGAAAAGTTTAGTCTCCATTCAAACTGAAGACTACTGTTACATACATGTCTCATTTAGTCCCGCCAATCCACTCCACTCGTCGTCAACGAGTACTCTAGCACGATCTTTACGTAACATGCGACGGTCGCATATTCCTCCTCCTGCGTCTCCAGTTTCTTCGAACCTGCTGCCTTCGCCAAAATTTATATTACCACGGTCTTCTTAGTCCGTGTGTTTGTGGCACTCTGGCAGGTACTTCTTCCCATCAGGTTAAATTGATGTCGTCAGAGGCATAACTTTCTTTCACATGTCCTGTAATATTACTCCACTTCTTCGTGAGGGGACGTACAACTGTCTTTGAATGCCCTTCTTACTGTCACGACAACATCATGATGGCAAGTAAACTTACCACCATTCTAGGAGCCCGAAGTTCTGATACGCAGCAATTTGATACCGGTTAGGTGACCGGGGCCCGAGCCTACGAACTTCTCCGAGACCAGGAACGTGCCACCTGACAACCTCGACGTGTGTCACACTGTCACTTGGCCAGACTCAGTGGTCAAGTTTCGGAAGCATGTGTCCACTATCCAGCGCCATATCACCGTTGGTGACAGCACGAACACTACTTAGTAGTACGTCGCTCAGCGACGAGCGTGCGCTTATACTTAGTTTGCCCATCATTATTACGCTATCTGTGGTGATAAAATGGGCCATAGGTCCCGTCGCATCAGAATGCAGTCGTGCGTTATTCGGTTCAGAATCTAGGGCGCAATGTTTGTCATTCTTCCTTTCTCGTCGCTGAGCGCCTATATTCCGCCAGCTATAAGTAGCAGTCCAAGGAACCTGACCCTTCTCTTTGCCCCGTTCACTATGTCTACTCTCAACAGGACCTTCTCATCGCGCTTGTCTACCAAGAGCCAACCCGTGAGTTTGCTCCACTTTTACATCCTGCCCAAAATCATTTTACTCATGGAGGGACCAGGTGTCGCCCGTAAGCGAATCCGCTGCGGCCGCCTCGTCCAGCGAGTCGGGGACGGCAAAGGCTGTTGCTGCCATCAAAGACTTGGTATGCGCGTACTTATTGAGGGTATCACAATTATTCTCATATAAAGACAGATGAGGCGTGCTGCCGAAGACATAAATGAATCGACGCTGGTAAGCGCCTCCTCCAAGTTTTGGGTGGTGACCTGACGTCCGCTGTAGTCCGCCGTCCTCGACGCGGTCAACCACTCTGGTGCCATTGATGACCGAAAGATGTTGGTGGGTGCTTAATCACACTCCGTTTGTTGACATTCTGACATCGTCAACTTGTGATTATTTAGCTTGAGCATCTCTTGACTTTCATGGCCAACCATCCGTCAGGCAGAATTCAGGATCTCGCGCAGAGCTTTGTCGTTCAGACATGTGAGTTCTCCATGTGTGGTACTTATTCTTGCTATTTATACCCCTCCCAGTGTACAATGATCTTTCTCATCCACCTGCGACATTCATTGGTCCTGAATATGCATTCCGCACGGCAGACGGGTCCAACAATAATCCTGACTGTCCAGACTTAGGCAAGGCCGGGACTCCATATGCGCGCTCCGTGCAGCAGGGCAATCCCCTTCCTCGCAATCAGCTACCTGATGCTGGTCTGGTATTCGATACTCTACTTCGTCGAAATGAGGTAATGCCCTACTGTGGTGGAATCATTTTAACGTGGCTAACGCCATCTTTCTAGTTCCGAAAACATCCTGCTGGGTTATCGTCTTTGATGTTTTCCTTCGCTGCCCTCGTAATTCACAGCGTCTTCCGGACTGATCACAAGAACCCGAACATTAACATGACTTCTGGTTATGTTGATCTTGCCCCGTTGTATGGCAACGATCAAGCCACGCAAGACAAGGTACTGTTTTTGCGTTCTGAAGTTGCGGATACTTGACACGTGACCTAGATCCGAATTAAAGATGGTCGAGGTTGTCTCCATCCAGATACCTTTGCGGAGGATCGGTTGCTTTTACTTCCACCTGGTAGTGCGGTGATTCTTGTCCTGTTCAACCGCAACCATAACGTGAGCTTCAGACCATTCTGGCCTCAGATATCTTGACAACCTTCGTCTAGTATATTGCCCGCCGTCTACTGGAAATCAATGAGCGCGGGAATTGGGGTGATCCGTCCACACAGCCGCCTAATTCGCCGAAGCTCTTGAAACAAGAAGAAGGTTGGCATGTTCCTACCCTCCTGGAAGCGGTTGTCTGAGAAATATGTGCCATAGAAATCTTCCAGATAGCTCGTCTTTGTAATTGCGCATGGTTTGCCGCAGTTGTGTTTTCCGATTACTTTTCTGCAATTCTGGGTCTCGTTCGGCAAGGTTCTAGTTGGAGTTTGGAACCTTTTGGTGAAATGCGTAACGATCACGTACTTTTCGAGCGTGGTCGCGGCAACGCGTGTAGTGTTGAGGTTTGTAAATTTACTTTGTGCTATTATTGAACTAACTATCTTTCGCTAGTTCAACTGTTTGTACAGGTGGCACGCTACTACTTCCCTCGAAGACGAGGAGTGGATTAGGCAACAGTTCGGAAAGCTTTTCCCGGGCAAGAATCCTGAGCAAATCACGATCGCAGATTTCTACAAGACAGAGGCCATCCTCGAGGCAAAGGAGCCTAGCGCTGATCATTGGGTGATTAATGGGTGAGTTACAGGTCCGGTTTTTGTATATTGTCGTTAACATGGACGATGGGTAGTTTAGACCGCCAAGAAGATGGTAGTTTTAAGGATTCGGATCTTGCAAACATTCTGCAGAACTCGTGTGTAACTTTCGTGGCGAGAATTACCGTTACTCATATCTATGCAGGACGTCTCATCATGCGGGTGCCTTTGGTGCTCGCGGCACACCAGGAATCATGAAGTTGAACGAAGTCATGGGTATTGAAGCTAACCGTACTTGGGGTGTTTGCTCTCTTAATGATTTCCGGAAATTCTTGGGCCTGAAAAGTATGCATCTATGTGCAGTTTTTTCCCGAACGATCACTGATCAAGCGCAATTAGCGTATTCTACTTTCGAGGAATGGAACCCCGACCCGGAGGTTGCATCAGCCGCTGAGAAGCTTTATGGGCATGTTGATAACCTGGAGTTGTATGTTGGTCTCCAAGCCGAGGACACCAAGCCCGTGATGGTTGGTACAGGTCTTTGCCCAGGGTACACTATTTCTCGTGCTATTCTTGCGGACGCCATCGCCCTCACTCGTGGGGATCGGTTCTTCGCTCAGGATTTCACCCCTTACAATATGACATCGTGGGGCTTTGCCGATTGTCAGCGGGATCCCAATGGTTGGGGCTTCGGTTCAACCCTCGGACGTCTATTCCTACGTACCTTGCCAAACGACTATGACGAAAAGTCGGTGTACACCTGGTTCCCTCTTATGCACCCAGAGGCTATGGGAAAGTCCCTCAAGGATCTAGGTCAACAGGATAACTACTCGTTGGAGCGCCCAAAGCAACGTGTCTCAGCTACCACTGTTTCTGGGTATGTTGAGGTTGGAGAAGTACTGAGGGATGTACAGAACTTTACTGCAATGTCCGCCCACCGTTCCAAAGAGGTCATCAGAGGCAGAGGGTGAGTTGTTTATCCTTTCGTTATTTTCTGAGCCTAACGCTTTGTTACGCTAGGTTCTTCTCTGCTTCTGACGATGCTAATCAGGTGCAGAAGGAATTTATCAACGCTTTAGCTCCGTCGCCTGAAGCGATAGACAAGATCGGGCAGTACTTCTACAAGAAAACTGTCGAGCTGATTTCAGCTGCTTCCTACCCATTGGTCAAGACGAATACTAGAGGGGTGAATATTGTTGATGTCTTGAAACATGTTCCTATCTACTGGGCGGCCTCAGAAATCGTACGTATGCTTTACTCGAGCACCATTACCCTATTTATTGTCTCATGTGATTTTTTAGGCTGGTATAACGCTCAAGGAAAAGCCACACCAATCTGGTCTTTACACACCCCGGGAGTTGCACAACATACTGGCTGAAATTTATCAGTGAGGATACACATCCATTGGGCCCCAGTGGTCGTGGAACTAAGCAATTCGTTGCAGGTTCATCTTCCTTGATGTTGAGAGCGCCAAGTACTCGATCGTGAAACAGAAGGTCCAGAAACACATCGAGGAACTGTCTCACCACATCAAAGCTTCTCTTGGTGTTGGTGGGTCTCGTGTAAGTGGTTTGTTTGCATTGGAACAACATTCTCACACTTACTCCGAATCCAGCTTTCCATTGCCGGGATCTTTGGAACTGTCTTTGGCAGGAGGAAAAATGGTCAGAATGAACTTTTGAAGCGTCTTTATGAGCTTGGCCACTCGAATGAACAAGTTGTCAACGAGATTCTGGCTCTGCTAGTTGGTGTGACTGTGGAGGTATCGCTAGGCAGGTGAAAATGTTTGATGTGGACGGCAGACGCTAACCTTGATGTGTAGCCTTGACTAACGTAGTGAACCTTCTTGTTGACTTGGAAGAGGCCGCAACCCTCCGTACCCAAGCGGCAAGTGTGGACGCAAAGGACTTGACTGCTCTCGAAGCACATGTCATCGAGGCACTGAGTTAGTATACTATACTGGACATAGTGTCTTTCCTAACTCCTATGTAGGGATTGACCCCCCTTTCGCGGGAGTGTCTGTTATCGCCAAGAAAGAACACGCCATTGGTTCGCTCGCAGTCCAAGAGAATCAACACCTTTTCTTGGATGTCGCTAGTGCTAGTATGAGCGTGAGTGACGTATATTAAAACATTCTCCATATTTTTGACTCCGGTGACAGGAAGAAGCATTTGTGAATGCTACTGCCTTTGACGCGACCCGCACACCACGTGAACGGTACCTTCGGGCGGATGTCGTCTTCAAGGTTGTTGGTGCTGATATTGCACCTAAAATTATCGCCCAAGTGCTCCGAAGCGTTCTTTCCCTTGAAAATGTCCGCCGTGGGCCTGGTCAGTCCGGCAAGCTCCAACGGTTCACAGATGGTTCTTTGAAAGATTTGCGTTACGTTTACCTGGATGGACAACAGTCCCGCAGTCCCTGGCCGACATCCTTGGTGCTTTTGTACGATACTCCTTCCGCGGCTGCTTGAACGGGTGCTTTGACATTTCGGTGTATGCATCTTGAAATCTCACGACCAATTATGACGTACGCCCAGATTCGATCTTGTGGCAGTGATTGCTCAATTCGATCGCCTGTTTTTGCTGCGCTTCACTAGTATGTACTTTGTCGAGTCCCCCGCACGTAGTTGCCGCTTCTTCAAATACGATTTGTTTCCTTGACGAGCCTTTGAGAATAACTTTTAAAACGTCTGTTAGCTTAGCAACCCCAAATCAGCGTGGACGCCACTCTTGCTCTTGTGACCTGCACCATGCGACGTATGTGAGTGGCCGAAGCGGAGTTTGAATTTTCCACTTTGCCGGCTAGTATGCCGATGCAACTTTGATTAGCTCTGCCGGTCGGCAAGATGTGACGAGTCGTGACATTAGCGTAACTTGAGGAGAGTAAGACTATTTTGTCATCTACTGGCCGTCGCGCTGGAGCCATGCGGCACAAGCAACTACAGCTTTCCGACATTCGTAGTATATATCAAGCCCGTGTGGAACCACGCTCATCCCCAAAAAACCCACGATTTGTCAGGCTGGGTCCCGCAGCCTTTTGCACATTGACCTCTATACATCTTCCGCTCTAACCAAAGGTACGGTCCTCTGTCGTATCATTCTGGTCACCGTTAACGTTCATCACCTGTGTATATAGTGCACAGTGACTTACCATTCCCATGGCATCCGTCCATCTACTCGTACTGATCCACGGCATGTGGGGCAATCCTAACCATCTTGCACACATGGACAAAATAATTCGTCAGGTTAGGGGAAATACCGAGAGCGATGTCCCAGACGGACCGGAATTGGCAGTCCTGGTAGCAAAGACAAACAGTGACGAGTCAACGTATGATGGAATTGACTGGGGAGGCGAGAGGGTGGCACAGGAGGTCAATTATCTCGTCGTTAAGTTCATCTTTACGCTCTTCCTTACCCCGCCATAGATATTGGATGAGATCAAGGATTACGAGAACCAGGGGAAGAAGGTCACTCGCTTTTCGATAACCGGTTACAGCTTAGGCGGCCTACTCGCGCGATACGTCATTGGGTATGCTCTACAATCCGTTCCTTGCTGTGCACGCGTGCGCTGACACGCAGTCTTTGAGAATTTTGCACCAGAACAAGTTCTTTGATGAGGTGATACCCGTCAACTTCAACACCGTAGCCACGCCACATATTGGCATACCTAGATTTCCTTCCACCTTTTCTGCAATTGCAAACTTTGTCGGTCCCAGGTTTCTGTCACGGACTGGGGAACAATTCTTCTGCGTCGACAAGTGGTCTCCAAGGGGTAGACCTCTCCTGGAGGTTCTTGCCGATCCAGGTCAGTATGTATCGTTCTCCCAGAGCACCCTGGTTTCTGAATATGCGACATAGACCATATTTTCTATCAAGCACTTTCGCTCTTTCCCAACATAAGACTCTATGCGAATGCGTAAGCCAAGACAGGTTTATTGATAAATATGACATTGACTTTCTCGTAGGATTAATGATCTCACAGTACCTTATGTTGCTGCAGCAATTGATGAGGTTGACATATTTGCAGAATACGAGAGTAATGGTCTTGAAATGTGTGTAGTTGTTCATTAACTCTTCAAGTGCTCACTCTTCTTTAGAGAGTTTCATGACGAATACAAGCACGTGGTCAAGTCTTATGTGTTACCATCCTCGCCACCGCCGCCCCGGGAACGAGAAAAGACCAACTGGATCACGAAGATCCAAAACATGAGACCTCCACTACCGCCTGTGCTTCAAGTCAGCTTTCCATTTAACGTCGTAGGTCCTTTGAAACTTTCTCCCTGTGTGCTCGCTTATGGACGGTGCCCTATTACCAGCTCGTGTACGCGCTCCTGCCGATAATAGTCCCTGCTTTCATTTCGCTCGCGCTTGTCCGTTTCTCGATTTCATCCCACAAATCAAAGACTCGTATCAAGGCCATGGATATCGATGGGGAAAATAAGAGGCTAGCCCATATCGTTGCAGAGCTTGAAAGCAAGCTCGAAAGTGTCGTTCTCGACATGTTCGATGACTCTCAGGGGCCTCCTTCGTCGCCTCCCACCCTGCCCAACAAAGGTTCTCTCAATGACATGCTGACACCACAGGAAGAGGTGACGAATATCACAAACTCGAGACCTTCGACAACCCAGGTTTTGCTTAGTCCTGCACAACGTCGCTGCATTCAGAACCTGAACAGCATACCTCAGCTGCGCAAGGAACGCGCATTTTTTGCGGGTGTCCGTAATTCACATGCTATGATCGTGTGCCGCGACGTTCAGCGCTTCAAGTTTCACCTTGAGGGGGAAGGAGTACTACGACATTGGGCTGATCACTTTGAGCTATAGTTGGTTATTACCTGTATTTCTTTAAGGCGGACTATGCCTTAACGGAATTATGATAGGGATTAGTTGGCCTGGTATGTAGTACAGCTACTTTCCACGAAGGTGGGGGTGTTAATAGTATCTATGCTAACATCAAAAGGAAGTGTGACAACTTGTTTGCAACACTCGACAAAAGGATGCTTCTTCCGCCATATCGCCAAAGTTGCGTTGATTGCGACCTCTATAATTGTTAATTGTGCAAAGCTGTATTGTTCTCCGACTGGATACCAGCGTCGCGACATCGACCACCGAAAAACAAAGGAAACAGCGTCACCATAGATCCTGAACCGATGCCCCGGACTACTTGGCCTGCTGGCAACTCCTGATCACGAGCCACTTGTCTTTCATTATAAAGCAGGCTCGCTTCCTGGGGAGATGGCACAATCAAATTTTACCCTTCCATAACTTGCCTATCTCACGCGAATCGTGACCAATGCCTCCCGCCCGACGGCAACTAAGAACGCTCGGGAGCCTTCGGCTTGTCGGATATGCCAACAACCCCACCAGTAAGTGCCTCGCACGGTTGGTCGCTCACGATGAGCATCTATAAACGTGTCCCTGCGAGCAGAAGTGATCACGGAGCTCGCTTTTATCGCTGACGCACAGGTGAACGGCACCACAGGGGAGGGCGACCAAAGCGATGTCGACGCACCGCTCGAGGTGCAGTTCAGCGAGTTCATGGACGGAGGTAACGTATCTCGACCGCTTGTTTGCTTCTCGTCTCTGGTACGACATGTCGATGTATTCCTTCTTCAGTCAATTCTCGAGGGAGGGGCACGAAGACGAGGCAGAGGAAGATGACGATGGAGCAGGCTGCTGCCGTCTTACTCGTCACCGTAGCTGTTTTCCTTTTCGCTCTGTTGATGTAGCCTCTCAAGGAATGGAACATTTACAGGTACAAAAGGGCCATGTCGAACTGATCGTCAAGGAGGACGATCCTCACACGATCGACGTGATAAAGATACTTCCAGAGGCAAGGAGAATGTCGGTGGCCAGCACATCCATATCTATCCAAGTGAACTCGCTCAACTCCCTTGGATAGACTGGCAACGTTTCTTCCCAAATTGAGGGGGTATGGGGACATCCCCTACGACCAACAGTATCGCGGGGCGATTGCGCTGGCCAAACGCCATTTTTTCCCGAAGGGAAGGGCGCCGACGAAGAAAGAGGTGTGGAATATGGGGTGTTTGACTTGGTCAACGTTGCTCATATCTTGTGGTAGTTGATGGCATTACTTCTTCAGTCCTATCAAGAGAAGAGACAGCTTGGGTTACGACGTCAAACGCAACTTCAATCAACCAAGACGTTGGGTATTCAAACGAGCTTGGCATCTATCAATGGCCCACCGTCATACGCAGAAACAGCAAGCGGCGAAAGCGCTCCAGGTGCTCGTTCGGCTACTGATCCCAACATGATGGAAACACGTAGCCAGTCCAATTCCGAGAGCAGAGACGAACTGCCAAACGAGGATATCACGGCGGTTGACATGGACTCCACCTCAGTAGCTACCAAAGCAGACCTAGACCCGTATCTGTAAATGTCACATACGCCTTTTTGATCGTGTACGCGTGCTAACACTTCTAGGGACGATGGTGACAACCACGGCGTGACCTCAGAACCTGGACCCATTGAATTTGTCGCCTGTACCCCGTAAGTCTTATGAAGTACATCTAGCTGAAGGCTCGACCTAACCGGTCCTTATCTGCTTAGGGTGGCGCCAAGATCTTTTAATCCGTATATGACACCCGTGTCGAATCCCCGACACGTAGACCATGTTGCAGACACGCCTGCTTTACTTCATGCACCCCCGACTCCTTCGGATGACAGTGATATTTTCAACGAAGGGAGCTCAACATATGAAGGCATCGGAGAACTGCTGCAGACTACAGCGACGACACAAGGCAGGTTAAATTATTATTATAACAAGTTCATGGCTGCTTGTCAAAAGGTACGTTTCTTACCGTTCGTGAGAGTCGTCGCCGTTCTTCATCCTCTCGGTCATTCTAGATAACTTTCTTGGAGGGACAAAAGGAGGAGATTCAACGAGAGTTTGATCTTACCAAGAGGCAGCTTGACGAAACTGAGCGGCGTCTCCGAGAGGCCGACGCTGACAGATGGAGGTTGACCAAGTGGGTAGATACGCTTCTTCGTCGGGTCGACTCGATCTATGGCCAGCTCGGGTTGTTGCGCGTACGCAATCTCAATTTTCCTAGTCCGTTGGTTGCTCACTGTTGCCTATCAGGGAATGACGTGCCCAGAGGCCATAGATAACGAAGAGTGGTCTGTATACGATCCGCAGTTGCTGGGGGGCTTTGATCTGAACTCGATTTAATCCATCTCACTATCTATGTACTCTAGCCTCATTAAATCAACTGGGTACCGTTCTTTGTAATCGTATGCATGGAGACTCCAATCAAGGGATGACTCGGAAATGATCTGTACCGAAACAGAGCGAAGAGCACAATTGCGTCATTCTGGATGCACCCGCGCCCACGATGCGAGTGACACCACTGAGATGACACTTGTTTTGCGGGACCGCACGAGAGAGATGTGGAACGTGGGCGTAGTATTAGACTAGGTTTACAACCAGGTAGCTGTGTAGTAGGGATACAGAATTATGATGATGGTAATACATTGTCCGTACAACAGATGGAAGGAAGCGATGATCAAGAAAAGGAAGTCTAAAGGTCCATGATTATACGCGAATGCTAGTGTGAAGGCGCGGTGCCATCATCAACGTGATAAGGATTAACGGAACATGACGCTGCGACGACGAGACGTGACGAGGACAAAGTCTTTTGGAAGGAAGGACGCTCGCTGGGGCTTGCGAGTTGCCCCGGTGACGCGCTTCCAGGCTTGGACGACCTGGCGTTCGATGAATTTTGTACAAGAAGTGCGGGTTTTTCGCCTGAGGAAAGGTTCCGAGTCAGCTGATGGAACTGAGGGCGAGTTCGAAGTCGGACTTACATTGGTCTTATCTCCACGATCCAGGGGTCAGGATGGTATGAAACAACGGCGGGGTAAGTGCGGTAGGGACCACCGATAGCCATGGACGAGGACGAGGACGATGGCATTATGAGAGAGAGGCGAATATGCAGTAGTTGGTTGAAAGCGTGAGGATCGTCTCAGACGAAGGAAAAAGAGTGGATAGCCTGCGAAGCTCTCAGAGGACGCTGACTAGGTGGTAGTGGTGCACGTTGACAAAACGGCGCGGGGAGACCTGTTGAAAGAAGGTGGAGGTCTTATAGGGCACATGAGACAATAACACAATAGCGTCCCATGACGATGTCCGCGGAAGCAGATCGAACAATAATGGCCACAACACCTTCCAATTTGGGATTAAATCCATTGTTTTCCATCTCTTGTATACGTGGTGATGTGAACGGACGTCGTGTCAGTGAAGTGGAACGTCTTCAAAAGTGCACGTGCACATCGCGTCGTAGTTTGTTAGCGGCGCATCGCTAGCAGCAGTACCTCGTGACAGATTGGGCAGTGTCTAATGATGTATTCCACGCCTGAGACCGCAGCGAGTGAGCACGAAGAGCTATTGGCCCAAAGTGTGGCCAATGTACAGCCACTGAGGGTGGTCGTGTCGCTGTTCGGCCAAAGTTGTTCACGCTTGGTCGTGCTCGGGGCCCTTCAAGTGAAACCCCAACCGTCCGCTCGCAGGGGACGTCGAACGTATGCACGAGCCCACATTTGTGCTCAGAACGCCAGCGCCTGCCATCCCGCCGTTCCCACTCCGAATCCCAACCGACTCCACGTTGACGGTCATCAGATGCATCATCCACCACGCTCACCCCCGACGCACAACGACACCCCCCGCCCCGACGTCCCTCACGCCCCTCCCGCACATCCCCGTGCCACGACATCCGCATCCCGCTTCTTCGTCTCCATGCGCAAGTCCTTTACCCCTCAAACCTCTCCACGCCGAAAGGATACCGAACGCCCGGTCTGCAACTCTCTGTCCCATGTCCATCTCGCGCTTCTCACTTCCCCCTCCCCCCAGCGTGCGGCCATGTATTCCACCCCTGAGGAGAGACATGCATACCACACCTCACGTGCCGGTCCCTCACGTTATCTCGACGCCCGTCCGACCATAGAACAGATCGCCATGGGTCTCCACGTTTCACGTACGCCCCATCTCAGACCCGTCCCAAACCATCTCCAGCGACTTCCCCCCTCTCTTCCCCCCCACCGCACCCTCAGCACCTCCATCCCGTCCCCCCCTGTGTCGTCCGACAACCTCCACGATACCTCTACCTCTTCCTCACAACAACAACATCGCATGCGCCACAGCCTTCCTCCCCCTCCGTCACGTTCCTCTATGAAAAAAACGAGTCCTTCCACTTCTACCCTTTCCCATCCGCAGCAGCGATTCTCCTCATCCGGTGTTGCGCAGTTGCCATCCGTGGTTATTTCGGGCGGCCTTGGTACTCCCGGGTCATCCCGTCCATTGTCATCCTTGCGAGCGCGGGTATCTAAATTCATCCCAGGTTACCGACCTCTCAACTTACCTTCCTCCTTTGGTCGAGCGAGTTCCGTTACCTCATCCGCAAGCGATAGCACGCGACCTACGACCCCGCGGAAGGCTGTCCGATTTTCCACGAGTGTACTTGCAATAGACGAACAGACCTCATAGCTTTTTTCTTCGATTCCACGCACGCTATACAGGCATTCAGAAGGTCCAAACTGTTTTACTACCTGCATTTTTATTTGGATCCGCACAGGACACGAATCGTTGACACTTAACCTATTTTTCGATACATATAAGTATTATTTGATGTAGCTCATTCATTCCGCACGCCATGTCATCATCTTTGTGGCTGTGAGCTGCGCGCGCCACGCGTGTTTCGCCCTTTAGTCTGCGACACCTCTGTCGCGTTTCTATTTCAGCGTCGTCCTCACTTAGAATTTACTTCAATATCCTTTACGACGATATCACACTAGATTGTCCCCATCCCTAACGAACCAAACACCTTGAGCTCTTCCGCGCCACACCATATCCGCCATGGCGCCAGTAGAAACAGAGTATTATGACCTGGTATGTGGCCATATCCTCGAGGGAATCAATCTAGCGTGCTGATGATGACGTCCTGCCATCCTGGAAACCGTAGCTGGGTGTCTCCGTAGAGGTGAACGAGACAGATTTGAAAAAGGCCTATCGGAAGCAGGCCATGAAGGTTCGTGTTCGATTTCTTAGAGCACTCTTCATACCTCGTGTCGATCTCGTGTCCTCTTGGCTCACTTCTCATATTTCCAGTACCACCCGGATAAGAACCCCTCTCCCGATGCCGAGGAGAAGTTCAAGGAAATAAGGCAAGTTGACCATCAGATTAAATAAAGGTGGGGAATGGCTGGTGACGTGTGTGTGCCTCGTGTTCATAGCAAAGCTTATCAAGTTCTGTCCGATACTGTAGGTGGCAGTTTACTGTCTACTCTGGGGCAACAGGGAACTGATTGCTTCGCCGGGCAGAATCTCCGCGCCGTATACGATAAGAATGGAAAGTCGATGGTAAGCCTTGTCTTGCACAGAGAGATTCGCGATGGCGTCTTACTGGCGGTGGTTTGGGACAGGTGGACAAGGAGACCCACGAGATGGAAGACGCCGCCATGTTTTTCGCCAACGTCTTTGGAGGAGAGCGATTTAAAGAATACGTGCGTTTCCTTTCACCCCCTTGAGACTTTTGTTTGCCGATTGCCTTAATAAAATACTAGATCGGAGAAATTTCCCTGATGAAGGAGATGACTTCTGTGGCACAGACAGTGGCGACCGATGAAGAACGAGAAGAACTCGAGAAAGAAGGCATCATTCCGTCAAATACGCTTGCTCCTGAAAAGACGCCAACACGTCCCACGACGCCTGCGGCGGAGTCCCATGCCTCGGGCCAACCAGCCGGACCACTCGATACGTCCGCGGTCACACTCAAAGTCTCAGTTAGTAGTGAGGACATGTTCAGACGTGCATCGTCCCCCGACTCGTCTCCGGCCAAGCCTGGATCGAAGAGTGTTCCTACATCGCCTTCACATGAGAAGGAAAAGGACATACACCTGCCTCCCAAGAAACGCAATAAGCTCACGCCAGAGCAGAAGAAGAAACTTCAAGAACTCGAAGAAGAGCGAAGGAAGGCGTTGGAAGAGCGTGTGAAAACACTGACGACAAAGTTGATCGAACGGCTCCGGCCACTCGTCGAAGCGAAACACCCTGGAGAGAAAGATGATCCAGAGACGAAAACCTTTCAGGACAAGATTAAGCTAGAAGCTGAAGATTTGAAACTGGAGAGCTTTGGCGTTGAGGTGAGCCAACACATCCTCACCGAATGTTACGTGTACTCAGTCCGCGTGTGCCGGCGTTTTAGTTGCTGCACGCTATCGGCACTGTCTATAGCACGAAAGCCACGTCGTTCCTGAAGTCGAAGAAATTCCTTGGGCTGTGAGTCGCCGCGATGTTGTACTTCCTCGAAGTTCACAGCATCCTAGTGCGGGCTTCTGGTCTCGGATGAAGGAAAAAGGATCGGTGGCAAAGGACGCATGGGGCGTCATTGGGAGCGCGTAAGCTTCTTCACACGTAACTACACCCACAAGAACGCATGCTGATCGACGATTAGACTAAGCGTTCAATCTCTTATGATGGAGATGGAGAAGCTACAAGCCAAAGGTGAGGCGACCGAAGAAATTTTGCACGCCATGGAAGAAGACATGACCGGCAAGGTACGTATTTAACGCCGCATGCGACTTTGTGTATAATTATCATCGTCCCGCGTTATAGATCTTGCTTGCATCTTGGCGGGGAACTCGTTTCGAAGTCGTGCAAGTGCTACGAGAGGTAGATCACTTCTCTGCTCGAAAAATCGCTTGGCAGTCTGATTAACCTTGATCAGGTCGTGGATAACGTCCTCAAAGACCGGGAAGTGTCTGAGCAAGTGCTCGTTAACCGAGCCAAGGTATGGCGTCCGAGGAAACAGCGGTTACGATTAGTTTTCTTACAGAACATCCCAAGGGTCTGTTGATTATCGGCCACACTTTCAAAACGACAGCGCCCGATGAGTCCGACGAGGACCGTCGAGAGCTTGAACGGTACGTATCATGACGATAACATCGGCTCTGGACAGCCTGACTTTTTAATGAGCAGTATGGTCGCCGAGGCCGCCGCTGGCAAATTGAAGCACCAGCAACTGCGTGCCCACGCAAAAGGACGAAGAGATGGCAAACATACACCACCCAAGGAACCCGCGGAGCAGACTGAAGAGGCAGAGGCTTCTCGTTCCTCGTGAGACGCGGTACCGAGGAGTTTTTTTGGTTCACATTTCACATTGGATATAATTTCGGTGTCATTGACTTAACACGCTCTATAAATTTTCTAATCTACATGTGTCTTCCTTACATCATCGCCATTATAGGCAGAATCGTACAAAGAGACCTGACAATTTTGGTAGGGCATTGAAGACTGTGTTACACCATGATCGAACGATACGAGATACGCCAATAACGAATGCAACAAGTACTTCACCGTGCACGCTGCGCACTCAGCGTCCGTTGATATTCGTCCTTCACCTGTTCAACGAACGTGGTTGGTATCTCGCCAAGGCTCGTGTTAAAATGACCCACCTCTGCGTAGAACTCGTCGTCGGCGAGAACGAGAAAGCCGGTGCACGCCAGGCCCTTGATGAACGTCATGCAAATGTTGTGGGCTTCGATGCTTCGCGCGGAGACGGCAAACTCTGGCGTATGGTTTCCTCCATGTGGTTGCGTGGGGATTGCTATGACGTGTGAGCAGAGAGGCATACATCAAGTCGGTATCCAATCTCACCGAAAACCGGATGGAGTGACGGTACCTCTAAAAAAGATGACCATCAGGAGACTCTACTGTGCCCGCAGCGTGATGCACTTGCCGTAAGAGACATTCCCCTAAAGGGTGATTATAGTGGAACAGCATCTCCGGATCAGTATACGCTCAATTCGTCCGGAGAGCCGGTATATTCTTTAAACACAAGCAAACGAAGAATACTTACAAAATCTGTGGATGCTCCAAACTGGCCTTGATGTGCCGTCATTCCAAAACAGCCAATCATCGTTTGCGAGAAATATCTGCCTAAAGAGACAGTCATCGAGGGTATGTAATTAGGCGTGCGAGGGGGTTCTGTCAACTTACCCAATACCCCGTTCTGTCGCAAATCGTAGTAGGGTTGGCCTTCGGTAACCCTGAATCGGCATCCGGTCGCAGTAACCGCTCCTCTGAATTCCGTCAAGAACGTATCTTTCGCAGAGCGAGTCGGAAGCCTCACTTGAAACACGCCTGCACTCTTTCCGCAAATTGCTGTAGCTGATCGCGGTCAGGTGCACGGATAGACCAGTGCATTTGCGCGTAATCAGGTATCACTGATGAAATCAATCATGTTCCGTCCCATGACGTTTCACCACTCGGATGTGTGGCGAACTTACCGTTGGCTCCACCTTTACAACCTCGAATAACGCCAGTGACCCTGTGATCAGGTCTGATTTGCTGGCGGAGCACAGATATATTAGAGTATGCGAGGAAGGCGGCATCGAGGGCGTTCGCGCCCTCCCAGGGTGCATTTCCGGCATGAGCGCTGATTTCTGCCGTGAATGGATAAAAAAAAGAGCCTAAATCATCGGCTTACGCGCGACCAAAAAACTCAACGTCGATGGGTTGCATCGCCAGACATGATCCGGTAGACACGGAATTGAGAGGCCCTGCTGACGGATGACACCTATGCAATTCAGTCAGCATATTTCTGTCGCACGATGCATCACGGACATGAGGCATGCGTGCATCCCATCGTAACCCCCGCGTTCGAGCAGGACGATTTTTCCACCTCCACTCTCTTCCCCTAGTCAAATATTTAAGATTAAGCTATGCCTCATGTAGACACCGATCTAAACTTACCGGGTGTTCCCAGTAAAACAACCTTGCCAGAGACGTTGTGAGCCAGCAGTGCGGACTTTATAGCGATAGCGACCCCCACGCCGCCCACAGCGATCAAATTGTGGCCGCATGCATGCCCAATCAAAGGCAATGCGTCCATCTCGGCGTTTATGCCAATAGTTCTTCCACCCTTACCGTGGGTGAACTCGGCTCTCCATGCAGTCTGGAGGCCAAGATAGTGACGAATGACAACGAAACCGTGGCTTTCCATAAAGTCCGTTAGCGTATCATGGGCATAACTGAGTGGGTCAGGTACAAGGCGACAGTGTCGTGAATGGGACGCACTATTCCTCGAACATGAGTTCGGGGTGATCTGCAATAAGGCGTCGAGAGATAATTCCTTTCTCATGCCAACGTTGACCTACCGTGGATACTGAGACTCAGGGATCTCAGGGCAGAGTCAATGGAATCGATCGTCGTGGCAATGGTTGTCATAAAATCACGCTCCGCGTTGGATTCAGCCAATATTCCCGAGTAAGTGGGAGGCGGATCAACGGTCCGTGCTGTCGGACACGAAAAGTCGCAACAAGACTCAAAAGATATGGGAATATCCTCGTAGCCTTCCTATGATGGCGGAGACGATGGTGTCAGCGAACAGGGGTATTTAAAAATGACTCGACAGACAATTATACCGTCGACATTGGAGTCGGCACGTTTGGGAGATATAGAAAGCAATCCGCTGGTTTGGCTCTGCGTACGCAGTGATGGAAGGAATTTCTTCCAAGAAATGCAGGAGGAGGAAGCATGGTCATCTAGAGGTGGGACATGCATGAGGGGAATAGTGAAGTGAGATGACAAGGGGCCTTGGCCTATATAACGGGGTTATCAGTATTTATTATCGCCGGCGTCTGTCACAATACTAACTAATACTAACCGGCGGTCCACGTCTGTCTTCGGACATGGGTGCCTCGTGATCCGAGCTGCCGCAACTACCGGTATTATATAAGCAGGTACTCCATCGTAGGTGCTCCTGCCGATGCCAAACGGATCTGCTCGAGTCCATATGTGATGGAGTGACTGTCAGTGCCTCTCTGCTGTTCCATTTTATGCCGTGGAAATACCGCTGTTCGCCGCGGTTCTCCCTAAGTACCATGCCTCGTGTCATGAAAAACACCACACCCTGCCAAGTCCGTGTTCCACCAAAGAAAAAGGGCGCGAACGCCCCCGCGTGATGTGACCGTCAGCGGATCGAGGCACTTGATCAAGGGACACGCACTTGGATAGAAACTTGGGACGAGCGTGCCTCAGCCGCGATGGCGAGGATCGACTTTGCTCCCGAGGAGTCGACGCGGCCTCGAAATGTGCCGTGACGGGTAAATCAATCGACCTTCATTAGTGAACATTCTTCGCCATCAACTCGGCTCTGGCGCAATTGAAGAGTCTTGGATGTGCATTCCCTGCCACTTCATTTCCTTTCATGTCGGCTTCTTTTTGTCCGGGCCGGGAACACTCAGACCACTCAGGAAAAATATGTGTGTTGTGTGGGCCTGGCCGGGAATTGAACCCGGGACCTCCTCGATTCAGGAAACCCTAACAAGGAATCATACTACTAGACCACCAGGCCGATGGCGGCGTGCTGCCCCATGTTCACAGGGCATGAGTGCGAAAAAGATCAGGCACCCAAGCGGGAGAAGTCACTCTACGGCCCGCGGTGGACATGTCCGGAAAGGCTATACGCGTTATTGGAAGTCCCCTCATTCGAAGGAGCAATTTCTAGAACACCCGAGGCCGATCAGCGGAGTACCTCTGCTTTATGAGTAGCAAATGGGAAGGTTAGACTACCAAAAGTGGATTCCCGAAGCCTTAGAATTCAACTTGTACAAACAACCAAATCTGTTTCCGAGTGGTAACGTTGTAACAGTCACCATCATAAGTCTCTCAACGCAGCAGTCTGGCCAACTTCTGCGTCGGCGACAAGCATGGCATCAACTATCACTTCTATACATACAGACAACCTTGGTCAAATATTTCAGGGACTCCGGAATCCTAGCCATGACGCTCGCCTTCAAGCTGCAATTGACCTTCGTCGCTACGTGCGTCCACGACATTGTGCGATCTGGCTACGTCGTTTACCCTCTTGTAGGTTGTCACGACAGTAGTTGAAATGCCGAATGACGCGGCAGTGAAGCTGTGGGACGACGACATCAACAAACGAATATTCGACCTCATGCACAGTCAGAACAACGTGGAGAGACTAGGGGGATTGTTGGCAATTGGTGCGCCTCCGTGTTTCGTTTGCTGGTCGTGGACTACATTCAATCTCGAACAAAGATCATCTTCTGGAGAACGACGGGGAAGACATCGTGGGGTCAAAGCGATACCTGTACAGGTTTTACAATTACGTGAAACAGCTCCTTCCAAACCATGATGTCAACATTATGTTGGCTGCCTCAAAGACTCTGGGGCAGATAGCTGCCATCGGAGGCGCTGACTTTGGAGAAGGGTTCATGGATCTTGAAGTGCCGGCAGCCGTAGAGCTCCTGCAGGGCCCTGAACCACCACGTTATGCTGGCGTACTCATCCTGAAGGAATTGGCTCGCAACAGCGCCAACTACTTTCATTCTCATATCAGCCTTGTTTTTGACAAGATTCTTATTCCACTGCGTGACTCTCGTGTCATGGTCCGGGAAGGCGCCGCTGAGCTCTTGGCGGCATGTCTGGAGATTGTAGCTAATAGAGAGCGGCAGACGCGGACGACGTACCTCATGAAGATTCTTCAGGATGCTCAGCTTGGGCTGAAGATGGCGCAGCCCGAAGTGATTCACGGATCATTGCTCATGTATCGCGAGTTGCTGCTTCATGGAGACACGGTAAGTGATATGACTATCGTTGTCAATGGGGGACAAACTGGTTACAACTGTTTTTAGTTTATGCGTGAGGCATTCCTCGACACGGCAGAACAGATTCTCCGATTCAAATCACACAGGGACAGTCTGGTGCGAAAAATGGTTATCACACTCATACCAACGCTTGCAGCATATGATACCCAAACTTTTTCTGAGCATTATCTGCACAAGTCGATGGGTCATCTGTTGACACAGCTCGAGAAACCTAACGAGCGCTCTTTTGGTACAGTTTACGAACATTGTATGATAGCTTTCTCTGGTTTGCTTACTAGATGACAGCCTTTATTGCCATTGGGCACACTGCAACTGCGGTGGGGAGCGATATGAAGCCTTTCCTGGACTCGATCATGGGTCAAATCAAACTTGGATTGCAACAAAGAGGGTGAGTACGCCCGGTCGACCGTATTGTTGTCCCTGACGTCCATGATAGGAAGAAGAATGCACCATCAGAAGAGCCCATTTTTCAGTGTGTTGGGATGCTGGCGTCGGCTGTGGGCCCGAACTTGACGAAACTACTTCATGACCAGCTTGACCTATTTTTTGCATGTGGGCTGAGCGAACCATTGCGGCAAGCACTGGTAGCGATCGCGCGGAACATTCCACCGCTGCTGAAGACGATCCAAGACCGACTGCTGGAGCTACTCTCGATGATACTAGTGGGACAGTCGTACAAGGTGATCGGGGCACCGCCGTCGCTCGTGCGAGGGGATGTCGCCGGATACCCACGCGACCTGTCTGCGACGAAGACGGGCAAGAGCTCGGAGCTAGTTACGCTTGCACTGACAACGCTTGGCTCGTTTGACTTTAGCGGTGAGTTTTGGGAGCGGACAGCCTCGTGAGGGTGTACTGATGCCCGGTGCATAGGACACGTGTTGAATGAGTTTGTTCGGAATGCTGCGTTGCCGTACTTGGAGGACGACAACGCAGACGTGCGGCGTGCGGGTGCGCTGACGTGCTGCAAGCTGTTTGTGCGAGATCCGATCTGCTACCAGGCGAGCAGTCACGCGATCGAAATTATCAGCGACGTGCTCGATAAATTGCTCACTGTCGGGATTGCGGATCCGGGTGCGCACAGCAATGTGTTGATATATATTTGTCTGCTGACGTCATTCCGTAGACCCGACGATCCGACAGACGGTGTTGTCCTCCCTCCACGAACGCTTCGACAAGCATCTCGCCCAGGCCGAGAATGTTCGCTCCATTTTTATCTCCCTCAATGATGAAGTCTTCGAGAACCGCGTCACCGCCGTTGGCTTGATCGGTCGTCTCGCAAAACATAATCCCGCTTATGTGATGCCGTCCCTCCGCAAGGCCCTCGTTCAGCTCCTGACCGAACTCGAGTACTCTACCGTCACGCGCAACCGCGAGGACTGCACACGTCTCCTCACCCTTCTCGTCAGCGCAACACAGAGACTCATCAAGCCATATGCCCTCCCCATCCTCCGTGTCCTCATTCCCAAAGCCAACGACAGCAACCCCGCCGTCGCCGCCAACGTCCTCATGTGTCTTGGCGAGCTTGCCGCCGTCGGAGGCGAAGATGTCACCCCTCACATCCCGGAGCTCATGCAAGTCATCATTTCCAGACTGCAAGACCCCGCACACGCTAAGCGAGATGCTGCCTTGCGTACATTGGGTCAGCTCTGTTCAAGCACGGGTTACGTCATATCTCCCTTGGTTGACTACCCCCAGCTTCTCCCTGTCCTCGGTCGAATTCTGCGGACAGAATCCGGCTCATCGCGTCGTGAGGTTGTCCGGGAGATTGTGAAGGTTTTGGGCATCCTTGGCGCGCTCGACCCTTACAGACGCAAGGTACGTCGCGCCGCCGTGAATATGTACTTCCCCTTAAAATATCGTGCCAGACAAAGCCGGATGAAGATGGGGCTGCCGAGGGGACCCTCCCTGTCGTCAATACAGCTGCCATCACAAGTACGGGATCCTTGACAGGCACCGACGACTATTACCAGACTGTGGTCATCACATCGCTCTTGGCCGTCTTGCGCGATCAGTCTATGAGTAATCATCATCATACCGTCATCGAAGCGATCATGAATATTTTCAAGACCCAAGGCTTGAAATGCGTCACGTTTCTGCCACAGGTATTCATCGCTGAACAAACAATACAATGTCTAGTTGACATCTCTCTTAGATTATCCCAGCATTTGCTGCAGTTGCGCGCACATCCACCGCCCGGTTGCAAGAGTTCCACCTGCAGCAACTCGCGATCTTGGTGGGAATCATCAAACAGCACGTCCGGAACTACACTCCCGCCGTTTTCTCACTCGTGACTGACCTTTGGGAGAACATGTCCCTCCAACTTCCCATAGTCTCACTTGTCGAAGCACTCGGGAAAGCGCTCGATGCTGAGTTCAGACCTTTCCTACCCACCATCTTGCCTCTGCTCCTCAAAGTTTTCGAAGGCGAACTCACCGAGAAGAGAATGGCTACGCAAACCAAAATATTTGATTCGTTCCTTACATTTGGTGCGAACATCGAGGAATATCTACATCTTATCATTCCTATTATCGTCAGAACTGCGGAGAGGTTGGATGCGACGACTAGCCTTCGCAAACGGGCCATTCAGACTGTGGCCCATCTATCTCAACGTGTCAATTTTTCGGACCACGCTTCACGAATCGTACATCCCCTTGTTCGAGTTCTTGATGGACAGAATAACGAGCTTCGGATGGCAGTAATGGACACGCTGTGTGCCATCGTTGTTCAGCTTGGCTCAGATTTTGCTATTTTCGTTCCCATGATCAACAAGGTACGTTTTTTCAATTGCTTTAGTTCCAAAAAAGTCTCAAGTGTTTGCAGTGCTTGCTCCGTAACCGTATACATCACCCACGGTACGAGAATCTCATAACAAAGCTCTTGAATGGTGAACGCTTGCCTCAAGAGTCAGGCATTCATGATTTATCAGAGAACTCGAGGGTTGCTGAAATCTCGGCACCTGCGGAGCCAGCCAAGCTCACCGTCAATCAACAGCATCTCAAACAAGCTTGGGACGTGTTCGCTGTTTCTACGCGAGAGGACTGGACGGAATGGATGCACCGTCTCTCTGTGGAATTCATGAAAGAGTCGCCCTCCCATGCCCTCAGAGCCTGCATGAGCTTGGTCGAGTTCCATCCACCACTTGCCAAGGAACTTTTCAACGCTGCATTCATCTCTTGCTGGAGTGAGCTATACGATCAATACCAAGTAGGTGTCCAGACTCCAGGCGGTCCGACTACGTGTTCGAATCTTGACGGTTTTTTTAGGAAGGACTCGTCCGCTCCATCGAAGCCGCGATCGTGTCTCCCACTGCACCGTCTGAACTGATTCACCGATTACTCAGCCTCGCTGAGTTTATGGAACACGAGGAAAAGCCACTCCCTATAGAACACCGTACCCTAGGGGAGTACGCCATGAGGTTCCACGCGTATGCGAAAGCACTGCACTACAAGGAGCTGGAGTTCTTCACCGAGACATCACCGAATATCATCGAGGCACTGATTGGTATCAATACTAAGCTACAGCAACACGACGCGGCTTGGGGTACGCTTGTTATTGCCCGCGAACAATACGACGTTAGTAAACACGAGGAATGGTACGAGAGGCTCGGAAGATGGCAAGAGGCCCTGGCTGCCTATGAGAAGAAAGCGGAAGATGACCCCGATGCACCTGACATTCAAATTGGGCGCATGAAATGTTTACACGCACTCGGCGAGTGGGATCAACTCGCGGCACAAGTAGAAGAAAATTGGTCGAATGCGAACCATGACGACCGTAGAGAAATTGCTCCAATGGCCGCTGCTGCTGCTTGGTCGTTGCACGAGTGGGATTCCATGGACGACTACATCACAACGATGAGGGGCGATTCGCCTGATCGGGCGTTCTACAAGGCAATATTGTCTGTTCATCAGAACCAATTCCCCAAGGCACTCAGAGAAATAGGAAAAGCACGGGATCTGCTTGAGCCAGAACTGACATCTTTTGTTGGCGAAGGTTATGGTCGTTCATATAAGTGAGACATCCTCACCTTGGTCTCAGTACTTGACCTGACATTATGCAGCACTCTGGTCCGCGCACAGATGTTATCTGAACTCGAGGAGATCATTATGTACAAGCAATACGCTGACCAACCGGAACGGCAGCAAGCAATGCGGAAGACATGGATGAAGCGGTACGAGCGCTAATGCTTGTCTTCACATGCGTCAACTCACAGGCTATTAGACTACAAGGCTGCCAGCCTGATGTTGAGACTTGGCAACGTATCTTGCAAGTCAGGGCGCTTGTTTTGAACCCAGAGGACGACCCAGTCATGTGGATTAAATTCGCGAATTTGTGTCGAAAATCAGACCGGATGGCATTAGCAGAGAAGACGATCAACTCGCTTCTTTCACCGGAGAGGGTGAGTTGCAGTTTTAAAAATCACTGATGCGCGATAACGAACCGAGATGTTAGTTGCAACATTTGCGGGATGACCAACAACACCTGAAGGCACCCCCAAATGTTGTCTACGCTCAGCTGAAGTACATGTGGGCGAATGGCTCCCACGAAGAAAGTCTGAATTTCCTTCGTCATTTTTCTACAAGCCTGGCCAGGGATTTGCAGGTGGAAACTAAGGAACACTCCCAACGGCCTAGCGTCACCAAACACAAGCTCGACGAGTTATCACGCTTGCTTGCGCGGTGCTATTTCAAGCAAGGACAATGGCAAGTCGAACTGAAAGAGGATTGGGGTGCGGTGAGTATCTTGCCTCCATTTCGTATCAACACCTGATCTCCCACAAAGCGAAATGTCAAAGATATTTTACATTCGTATCTGCTTGCCACACACTACGACCCTAACTGGTACAAGGCATGGCATACTTGGGCTCTTGCAAACTTTGAAGTCGTTGGACACCTGGAAAGTCAGAAGGAGAGCACGGCTACCGATGTGCCGGGAAGCGGGTTGGCTGCCCACATTGTGCAAGCGGTACAAGGTCATTGTCATTGGTGTTAGGGATAACACATTATTCATCCAATACCTCACAGGTTTCTTTCACTCGATAGCTCTGCGCAACGAAAATGCTCTCCAAGATACCCTGCGGCTTCTGACGCTGTGGTTCAAGTTCGGCGCTCATGACGATGTTAGCCAAGCTATGGCAAGTGGCTTTTCAGTCGTCGAAGTCGACACGTGGCTAGAGGTCATACCACAAGTAAGTATCGTATAATTAATCTCGAACTCTCCATCAAATTGCATGCGTCTAGATTATTGCACGCATCCAAACTCCGAGTGGGAACGTCAGACGTAATATCAACAACTTGGTGACCGAAGTTGGCAAGCATCACCCACAAGCACTGATATATCCCCTCACTGTCGCATCAAAATCGTCCAGCGTCTCTCGAAAGAATGCCGCTCTCAATATCATGGACAGAATGAGGGAACATTCTCCCGTCATTGTTGAACAAGTGCGTGTTCATTTCTGAGGCTGATAGGTTGAAGTTGCTCATGGTACATGATAGGCTCTTGTGGTTAGCCATGAACTCATCCGTGTGGCTATATTGTGGCACGAGATGTGGCACGAGGGCCTTGAAGAAGCCTCGAGATTGTTCTTCAATGACAAGAATCCAGAAGGAATGATTGCCACTCTGGAGCCCTTGCACGAATTATTGGAAGCGGTGAGTGCGACGTTGATTACACTCTAAAGAAATCTACTGAGGTTTCCTTCAGGGACCGACCACCGCCCGCGAGACGTCATTTGCTCAAGCGTTTGGTAGAGATTTGCACGAAGCGCGCGAGGCCTGTCGCCGTTATCGTGTGTATGGAGAAATGACAGAATTGAACAAGGCCTGGGACATCTATTATGGAGTATGACACCCAAATTCGACTTTACAGTCTGACGCTGACTTGAGAAAACTAGGTGTTCAGGAAAGTGGAGAAACAGCTGCCTCAACTCACCACACTGGATTTGCAATACGTCTCTCCTCAGCTACTCAAAGCACGAAGCCTGGAGCTTGCCATGCCTGGTACGTTCACGTAAATATCGATGCAGCATATCTTTACATTGGTGATCTTCAACAGGTACCTACCAGAGCGGAAAACGTGTGATCAAGATTGCGAGCTTCGCCACCAAGTTGACGGTCATTGCTTCGAAACAACGCCCGAGGCGCCTGTCACTCAAGGGTGACGATGGGAAAGACTACATGTACGGCTTAAAAGGTAAGCTACTTGAATCAATTCTTAACTACCGTACACTCACAGCGAATTCAGGCCACGAAGACATGCGTCAAGACGAGCGTGTTATGCAACTATTTAGCCTTGTAAACACCCTGCTTTCGGTGGACACCAACAGTTTCAAGAGACGCTTGCATATCCAGCGATACTCTGTAATACCATTGGCACCTAATGCCGGCCTGATGGGATGGGTCAAAGATAGTGATACCCTTCATGTCCTTGTCCGCGACTACCGTGATTCCCGCAAGGTGCTACTCAACATTGAATATCGATTGATGCTTCAGGTATGAGACGTCCTGCGTACAAGGTTTTGCAAGTTGACACCCAATGCTTCAGATGGCACCTGATTACGAAAACCTAACACTCCTTCAAAAAGTGGAGGTGTTCGAATACGCTCTCGAAAATACCACAGGGCAAGACTTGTATCGTGTGTTGTGGTTGAAAAGCCTCAATTCCGAGCATTGGCTAGAACGGCGTGCGACGTACACGCGATCTCTTGCTGTCAACAGCATGGTTGGCCATATTCTAGGTCTAGGGGATCGTCACCCGTCCAACCTCCTCCTTGAGAGAAGCACAGGAAAGGTTGTTCACATTGATTTCGGTGACTGTTTTGAGGTTGCCATGCATCGAGAAAAGTTCCCGGAAAAGATACCCTTCCGTCTTACAAGGATGTTGACGCATGCCATGGAGGTGAGCCCTGAATCTTCATATCTTGAATTGTCTTATCTCGAATTGGTCTTTAGATAAGTGGGATCGAGGGTAGCTTCCGGCATACATGCGAAATTACCATGTCCGTGCTGCGCGCAAACAAGGAATCACTCATGGCGGTACTCGAAGCCTTTGTTTATGATCCACTCATCAATTGGCGGCTGATGCAAGCAGACGTGGACACGAGAAGGCAGGAAGGTAGGACAAACCCGGATTGTTTAACTCAGCACCTTACAGTTTTTCGTCGCAGACGTTGATACCGATCCAGGGAGGGCTGCTGACCTTGCAAAGGTTGCGGCGTACCCTCAGGCCCCAACCCGAAAACTCCGCGCTGATGAGAATGACATTTTCAATGGTGCCCAGTCTGTTCTTCTTTTTCGCTGATCCCCACTGACTCAGGCCAGACGCAATCGGAGAGCCTGGAGCGAGGCAAGAAGTTAGGAACGAGCGAGCCCTACTCGTGTATAACCGCGTGCAACACAAACTAACAGGTGCGTCTCTAACAAGCTATGATAAGCGAAATAAACCGACGCGATTCCACAGGCAAGGATTTCAACCCCGACGTTGTACTCACCGTCCCGGCACAAGTGGACAAACTCATCCTCCAAGCTACTTCACTAGAGAACCTTTGCCAGTGTTTCTCTGGATGGTAAGCATTTCGATCGTTGACGCCTTCTTGTCATTCATTTGACTCTTTTCTAGGTGCGCTTTTTGGTAAAAGCATACATATCTTTCTCTTGATTACCCAGCGTATCCTTGTTATCCTTCGCTACTCGTTATATTGCAATCCTGTCACGCACGTACATGTACACATGATGATGTATTCATACATGTTCCCGAGTTTGACGCACCTTGAGCTTGAGTCGAGTGCCGTCTCCAAATGGTCTCAGGACGGCTGCACTAATTTGGAAAGAGGACGTCAGGCAGTTTTTTGAATGAGGACGCAGCCTGCGAATGATAATGTGACTGCACTCTCTGTTGACCATATCCAGTACAACCAACCTATCAGACCATCATGCCACGAGGGGTCCCAAACCCGAAGAAAGATGACTTTGGTATGCGCTACACGTCGATGCACGTACCGCTGGCGTATGTGGGGTATCTTACCAATAGGATGTAACTGACGAACGCCGCACGGTGCCCAGGCCGAATCCTAAACACATGGGCACGTCGTATCTGAAATCAGAGTCACAAACCATCTGGGCCAGAAATGCTGCTCGAAAGCAGAAAATGTTGGCCGAGGATACACCGACCCCTTCGGATCAGAGGTACGTTTCCTTTCAGAATACGACGCAAATCCATTGCTGTGATAAAACTCTGAGTGACCGGTGCACAGACGTGGTTCGCAAGTCGTGGTCATCCATCCGGGTTCGCGAAACCTCCGCATCGGCAAAGCGTCCGACGTCACACCTCTTACCATCCCGAATGTCATTGCGAGAAAGTACAAGGGATCCGTTCCAGAACCAGAGTATATAGAAACTATCACGCGCCCGCGTAGGGGATCCAGCGTACCATCTGCAACTTCGAACGGAGACGAGTATTCGGTTGCACCGCCCTCTGACGATCCTGTAAGCAAACTCTTGCCGTGCTCCTCCACTGGGGTCTCAAAACCCTCTAGTTTGAAGTCAAGCTGGCTTCGATCACGGTATCGCTCCGAGAACGAATGCGGTTCTACAAGCTTCGCGTGACGCCAAACGCGACGAGCATCGCGTCAACATTCAACGAGCAGTTTAAACCAGAAATCATTCCCGAGCATAACGATCCTTTCCGGGTAGATTGGATCCATGAGACCTCGCCTGAGGATCCCTATTTGGTTGGCGACAAAGTATTTCCTTTTCATTGTCAGTTACATACGCGCATGACCCATGTTCTTTCTTCTCTTCCGATCTAGGCCTTGCGGATATCGGACCCTCGGGCTTTGAACTATGCTATCAGATGGCCGATACATGGTCCGAATTTTAACATCAGGGATTATCCTTCTGTCCAGATGATCCTTGATGATATCGAGACCATCATCAGCAATACTCTTGAGGAGAGACTAGACATCAAGCGTCGTGATTTCAAGGTTGGTGAAATCGATGTCGAAACCCGAATATTATTTCATGCTCTTTTTTTCGTCTTCCACAGAATTACTCTGCCATGCTCGTTATTCCAGATTTCTATGACCGAGTTTACGTCCGAGAATTTGTCAACATTCTCTTGGTGTCTCTAGGATTCAAGCAGATTTGCGTACAACAAGTGAATCGTCATTCCTTACCAGCGTCACCACCTCATACTTTGCGAGAGCTAACTTGGCTATTTTTCCTTTCAGGAATCGCTCGCGGCAACATATGGAGCTGGGATAAGCAATGCATGTGTCGTGGATATCGGGGCCGTCAAAACCTGTGTAGCATGTGTCGACGAGGGTTTGGTTATTCCTGATTCAAGGTATACTCATGAGTGTTCCCAGTGGTAGTCCTAACCGCACTTCAAGGATGCCATTAAATCTGGGCGGGAATGACATAACAGAATTTCTGTATGTCTTGCTTGAAAGAATAAACTTCCCCTACCGTGATATCAATTTGGCCCGTTGGCATGACTGGTTGGTGATGGAAGATCTCAAGTCGCGTTTATGCACACTAGCAGAGGTGTGTGTTTCAAATAAATCTACTCCACACTGAACAAAAAGGTCCCACGACAGGGCGATGTGGCCTTGAATTTATACGGCTTTGTGGTGCGACGATACGGTCATCCCACAAAAAAATATGGTCTTCGCTCCTACGATGAAATTATCCTCGCTCCTATGGTTCGTATGCGCCATCATACTCTTTGATTTGCTAACTTTTAGACCTTAGTGTGTATTTGAGCCGCGTGTAATCGAGTTTGATCGAAAGCGCGTGGGCCACCGGCCCATATCTGGCACCGACGTCACGGAAGAGATTGTTGAGAATCAGGCTGACCATGTTGTGAGTTGTAATATATACAGTCCACATTCAGAGGGGCCCTCATCGTGGATTTTAGACGCAGGCAATGATAATCTCTACTCAACATTTACTGCCTACCCCTCCGTCTGCGGCGGATGGGTCCACAGCCAAAGTTTCATCTGCTGTACCCTCGCAGGGAGGTCAGTGACTCGGCTACCAGTAGGTTGTCAATTTTATTAACCAGGGGCTGCAGGGAGTCCAATCAACCCCCCTGAGAATGATGCGAAAGTCGAACAACAAGAAGTCTCACTACCTTCCACTGCAGACCCAACACCACCGCCGACGGCAGGTCAGTCAACTGACGGTGATGGGACGATGGTCATCGAGGTTGAGCGGGAAGATAAAACACCTCGTATCAACCCTCCAGCCCAGCCTGTGCCTCAGGTACCATCTCAGCCCGGTCCCTCTGCCAGCAACTTCCCTGGAGGTCTACCCATCGATGTTTGTTCGGAAGCGAGCAAACTTCCCTTGGACGTAGCCATTTTCAACAGCGCACGGGCGTGCGGAGGCGACGAGAAAATACGGAAGTATCTTCAAGCGGTTCTAGTTATCGGCGGGGGGGCGCACATTCCTGGCATGGCGCATGCCCTCGAAAGCAGGTAAGTGGCATATTTCGACGCGAACAGCACCTCCTAGACACCCTCTGATCACCCCCTGTGGCAAGGCTGCAAGCGATCGCTACACCTTTGGTTCCTAACATGGACAAGGTCCAGATTATACCACCACCGAAAGAAGTCGATCCCAAGGTGCTCGCATGGAAAGGTGCCGCAGTCCTTGCTAAAATGGATTCTGTTGGAGATTTATGGCTTACTCTGGCCGATTGGGTATGTTCAATCGATACTCTCATATATTTACATTAAACCTAACGGGTCGCCCCACAGGATGCGCTTGGAATGAGGGGACTAAAAGAGCGCTGTTTTTACCTCTAGTGGAATTACATGATATCATTTTTTGCGCAATCAATTTGACCACTCGTCTCGGTTATGATGGTGCTAAAGATTTGGTACATTACGATAACAAACAAAATATATATGCATCCGGCGTGTTCTAGCAACATGGCGTGCGACAAGAAATATGTGGCCACGAATTGCCACTCGAACCCGGGTAAGAAGGGTGCCTGCCGGAGTGTTATTCGGGCTCACCGAATTTACGAAAAGTAACGTATCCGGCATAGTTTATGCTTTGACCGGCTTATAGCTCTCATATCAAACTTCAAGGCGGGTTTTGATGTTGACGAAATCTGTAGGTTTCAATGTGTTCCATTGCGCGGCGATAGCGGTCATCTCAATTCTCCCCGCTCTGCCGGCACGGATGGTAATAGAAAGCCACGAGGCGCGGAATCAGCTATAAAAAGTATGGCCCCTTAATCCGAGGACGCCGCGTACCTCTCTCTTTTGGACCATTCCCGTTTACTGTGACCGCTCTCATTCCAGTCGGACAGCGGATTGGAGGCCAATATCGGTCCGGTAGCTAACTCGTGAGAGATAGTATTGATGAAGCCGCGAATGGCAACGTCAGCTGTTCGATTTGGGGTGAATGGGAAACACGAAGCCGAACGTGGTGTCCGTTCCGGCGTGAGAGGCAGAGCACTTCTGCATAATGGGCAGTCGACGGCTTCGTGCCAACCTCCACACCCTTTGTGTAGACGAGAGAAAAACCATTTCAATATGCAGGTGGCACAAAATGTGTGGCCACAATTACGGGGGACCAAGGTGTATGGACACGCCCTACGAAATTATTAGCAGTCCAGGATGCGTGAGAGGAATCCTCCGGTCGTACATGATTTCAAAGCATCTGCAACACACAGGAATGATTAGTTACGACAGCGGATTTTGTAAGAAATGGAAGAAATAAAAACTTACAACGGGCAAGAAAAATATTCTTCCAAATGCGTTAGATTTAGTTGGGAAAGATTGATCCTGTGTTCCTTGACTTTGGTGGCCAGTTCTTGTTTAGCCTGGAGGGCTATGTCCAACTGATCCTCGAGTTCTTTCACCCTTGAGGATGCCCGATTGCACGCAACAGCTTTGACGGATCGGACGGATGATCGGACGGACGCCATACTTTCGTGGGATGCTACATAGCGCAGTCTTCGCTCGGTCGAAACGCCGATCCCAGACCGTCCACATTCTTTGCGCCGCGAGTTTGAATTGTGGGATCCTCGTTCAACTGGTGATAGCCTCTTGCGTTTCTTGATCTCACGGCGCACGTTCACCTCGGTTGGATCCAAAAGCAAAGCTATCAGCGATCGAGTCAATCATTCAGGAGTGGTTGGAACGAATGAGCGGTACTGACGTGGCTGTAACGATGACTCTAACTCGTCCCGCTTCTTACGGCTGCCTCTCAGCCGTGCAGACCGACGGATGGTGCTGGATGTCATGCTCCTCGTTAGCAGACGATGGGGCTCTTGCGTCGCTCCCGACATGACAGAGATGATCAGCTGTGGACGAAATGCCAGTGAGACTCCTCTGCCACCGTCCACTGCGAGCCACTGTGGTGAATCCTGATTTGGAAGGTCCTGTAGTCGTCTCACGTGGTCAGCCGATGTCTTACATAGAATACTGCTGGAATAATTAGGTGAGTTTTCGTAGGCTAATACCCGGACAATAGACCGAAATAAATTAAATTTTGACCCGAAAAGAAGTTACCGCCGTGATGCCGGGAGGTTTCGGGATCAAATTGTCATTGAATATACCTTTAATAGATATTTTCTGAATATATGTATACGTTAGCTGTCCGTTTTTGGTCACCAATCGGCCAATATTGCCCTTGTCAGTGGAGTACACTGCCATGTGTGACGGCCACTGCCTGCCCCAACTCCAAACACTCAGTTGACATACAAGGACACAAAGGCGCAGATGCGCGCACAGTGTATGGGCTGACCATTGAAAGGCAGAGCATTCGTTTTCCAAAAAATCGGGTTTGGATTTCGAAGGCCGGCAAGAGTCCAAGCCACAAATACTGACGACCAACGGACTGACAATGCCAGCCCTCGCGACGATGTGAGGTCCAACGCTGGCCAGTAGCTAACTGGGACCCATCATGATTATTCTGCCGCAGGTGAACCTGGGATAACCAATTGGCACGTTTCGGTTCCAGGTACGAGTCTTTAGGAGTACCTTGAATTTCGAAGCAAACGAAAACCCTCTCTGATACTTACTTTTTGGTTCCTATCGACACATTCCAGACAGGAATCGTCGCCCAGTCAAAATCTGGCCTGTAGCAAGCCCACACAGCACCCCTAAGTGGCTTAGGCGGCCGGCCCTTGAGCAGCCTGATGGTATGCATGCAGAATTTGCTCCCGGCTGCTCCTGATCCTTTAGTTGGTCGAAAAAATGGTACGTGTAATCATCGACGAACGTCATTCTGAATCTTCGTCTTCGTGATCGAACCTGATCCACAACCACTGCAAAAATCGAGAGCAGCGAAGGATCCGCTCTTTAATCAGGCAAGCAAAGAGCTTAGCATAAATTACCAACGCGAAGTCCATCCAGTGGTTAATACACAGCTATTTTGCTTGCGTCAGCAGCAAGTTGAAATTTCAGCCCTCCAGACCCACAATTCACCGAGAGGCGTTACAACGATGCGGGAAACTCTCTCATTTGCGACGCATTTGACCCGTGCGTACGACCGTGGCGTTGCTTCGGTGAACAGCCCCTCATTCGCAAGAAATCCTTAGCGGGCGGTAAGTACTTTGATATCGTGTCTCAATACAGGCATGTGCGATTTCAATCTCTCTAATAATGATGGGAGTGATTTTGAGTATTCTTCGTCTACTGGCTGCCGATCGACGATAGTGTCTACAACACGTCAAAAAACATCTATATACCAGAGTCGCAATGGTTCACGATCACTGAACCCACCATTTGGCTGAACGAATCTTGCGACTCCGCCGCTCTCAAGCGCCGACCGAACTTCTAGGCACATGTGCAGCCGCGTGTTCGCCTCACACTGGCAGCACGGTTAGCAGATTTTAAGCTTGAGTTAAATGTCTGACTATGCCTAAGATGGCGATCGAACTCTTACTCACGGTCGCTCCCAATAGTGGGTCAATTCAGGACTACTGGCTGGTGTTTAACGCAAAATGATAATTTTGCACTCAGCATATACGGTTTGTTGAGGTGAGCAGAATACAGTTGGATTACAAATAAATATTCTTTAGTCGGAAAAGCCACCTGTTATTTGAGAACCTCTCCTCGGAACGATCACTATTAAGCGAGGCAAAATCATAAACTTTACATCATACCATTGCTTCTTCAAGGCTCCTCCTGATGCATCGGATGCTATTTGGAATATCCGACGAGTGATCAGGATCTCACGGCAACTCTCGATGGTCTGGGCTTCAGGGCATTGACCAATGAAGTAACTGCCCCTTGAGGTTTCAGAGTCTATTTTTTCCCCATAGATTCCGAAGGTGTCACTTGGACATTGCCGACTCTGTACGTACTAACCGGCGCCCAAGAGGAGCTCGACTCACCGTACTGACTTACTCCGAGCCAGTCCAAACTTTGGTGACGTGTGTAGCAAATTGCGCAGTGGCTCTCTGGGTAGATTGTAATCATTACCGCTTATCGTTCCAACGCCATCGGATTCTTCGGATCAGGCGATGAGCGTGAGAGAGCCAGAGGTCGGCGAAGGTTCAGAGTCGATAAATCAGTAATTTATGCCCAGCCTACAGGTCGCCATCGTCAAAGTTTCCGTGGTTTTCGCCCAACTCTTCTGAGTTTCCTATCTGAGAGTGCATCGTGGGAAACCGGTACGGAGCTCCACAAGACTGATAAAATTACAGCCCAGTTTGTCGATAACAATAGGAATTGCGACTTTACTTGGTCGATTTACCGTCTTACTAATCATTTACCGCCGTTTAGAAGCTTCTCGCCCAACTAGGAAATCAGAAATCAACGTCGATAAAATATGTCATGGATTGGTTCACACGGTACTGGCTATGGCTATTCTCGTGATGAACAAGTATGTCCGGCGAGCACGTACCGACCAGGATTTTCGAGGCATGAGAATATTGTCACATGTGTGTGCCGTATGTTCTTAGCATCTGAAATAATCATCTTGGTGAGTTTCGCGATGCAGCAACCTGAGTTCTGTAATCATCCATGACCGATCTTCTGGAAGCACGAACATCGCAGAATTTCAATGGGTTTTTCGTGGCGCAGTCATTCCTCCCCACTGGTGGCCATGACAAAGCGATGTTTCTCTTGACATATACCCCTGGCGATCTACTTGAACACCGGTGTCTCTGCTTCTGCTTGGAGCTGTCAAAGAAGACCCTTTTGAATTGAGGCGGTGGTGCCACTTTGGTTTCCAGGAATAATTATGAAGTGACCACGCACCGCATCAGTTCCGAACTTCATAGAAGACTGTATTGATTCCGGACCAATCAGGATAGATGGTGGAGGTGCATTCCAGCTTAAAGCCGTTGGATATGGCGTATCGTTGTCAGGTGCATCAAAATAATGAAGAAAGAGTCATCGAACGAGGGCAACAGGAAAGAAAGTGAAACCGATTGGTTCCGACTGTTGACAGCAGCACGAACACGGTAGGATAATGGGCTACGTCTAATAATATGCAATGACAACCCGGAGTTGCTACATGGATGAGAAAGTAGTATTCAAGCAGCAACCGCTAGAAAGCACACCGCCATGAGTGCACCGGATGTCACTGGTGCCATTGGATTAGTAAAGCGATGTCTCGCTCTGAGCGCCTGGGCCACGGGGACGATGAGCAGCGATTTGACTCCAATGACGTTGGGTAAGCCGGAAGCGATATGCGGGAAGGGCCGAACAAGAATCATATTGAATTGCTCACTAATTGCGGACCCGATGGGTATGGGCGGCGGGAGGGTGGGGAATATTTCAGAACAGAAGCATAGGCTTTTTGATGAGAACGGCCGAAGCTGTGGGTGTGCACGCGGATGGTCTCTCTGTTGGCCGGTCCCATCACGGCATGGAGTCCTGAATAATGAAGACATCTACGTCAAAAAAATGTTCAAGGTTGGAGCGGCGTGTCTGAAACGTCATGGGATGGATGCCCTAATTGGCGATTCTGAACCGTCAGCATGGGCAGGAATTTGAAATAAGAAGCAGCGGTCGACACGTTATTCGGATCTGCAGATGTTGTGTCCGGTAGATGACCTAAAATGGACAGACGATGCCAAGAAAAGAAGGTGTGACCCCATCACGGTCACGTTTTTTTTGGAGGATCTTGGATCTCAACGTGCAACAAGGAGATGCGCGGACGACGATCAGTCCGGGGGGGCGCTGTCGTCGTCGCCGGAACAGGGTCGCTCCTATGCCAACCCGACGCGTGCTGGACGCGTGCGACGACGAACGCGCACGAGGAGCGCGACCGGCAGTGGGAGGGCGGACAGCACCGAGATCTTGTTGAGCCGCGTGCTGTGTCACGTACGCATGTCCTTTCCCCATCTTGGCCGTAAATAAACGTTGACATATCTGCCTCGAATCGAACCGATCACCCAATCCCGTCAACGGCCTCGTCACACCTCTTCCGTTGGCGTCCATTCGCTACTTATCCGTCATTTTTCCAAGTCGGCTCTCGTCCCTCGCCAAGATCACTCCATTATTCTTCATGCAAACTCAGGTTCTTGTACAGCCTCCTCCTCTGCTCGCTCTTGCACACCATTCCCTCTCTCGCGCTCCCCCCAACCACCACCGCCGTCGCCGTCTCTCCCAGCACCTTGACCCCTCCCCGCCTCCCATCCTGGACGAAGAACAACCCCTCGCGGCCCAATCGGCCCCGAATGACAACACGCCAACCCTGCAGCTTCTCCTGGATCACCATGTTTCTCGTTCCGGTCCCCGTGATCACACTTCATTAACTTCTCCACGCCAATATTCCATTTCAGTCTCGAACCCTTCTCAGCCGACACCCCGTTTTCCACCAGTCCATCTCACTCATCCCCGTGACCTATCTCCCTCAGACTCTGCGTCGCGTCCCACCGCCAGAATGGCGCAGTCAACTCACATATCCCCTTCTCCATCACCGCCCCAGATTCGTCCCACTCCATCATTCCCTCCGCCGCACAGTGCACCGCATCATTTGGATCATTTTGCCTCATCGGAAACTTCCTGTCCTCCCAATTTGGATCGTTACTCAATTATGAACCTTGCAGACCGCTATTTACGGGCCAATGATAAATACTCCCATAATCAGCTTCCCCTCCTGGACCAACGCCGCATGTCCGAACCAGCCATGTATGGTAGTGCTGCAAGTACTTACACAACCAATGCAGCCGATCTCCCTAATACCCGGTATCATCAACTCCAACACCAGTACTCCTGCGCGCCTCCGCGATCGTTCGGCACCCACTCCTCCTCCCCTCTCCATCGCTCTCCAGTCACTCTGCCCATCACAAGCTCGTCCTGGAAAGAAGATAATCGACTTTCGTTACGCGCTTACGACGCCGTTGAACTAGAAGAGCCATTATCTCCCCTGAACCCCACATTTTCTGGTGGAGAGGGTTCATCTCCAATGGGTATGTCCGGGATGATGTTTGGATCTTTCCACGAGGACTACGGTCCGTCCCCTCCAAATACTGGTACATCTACATCCTCCAATGCACCCGCCACGCACCAACAAACCCACACAGCCAATGGTCCAAGCTCACCCACGAGCAACAAACAGTATTCCTTCGTCTCTTTGGCAGGGAACGCCGTGAAAAAGCGGCCACGACGCCGTTACGACCAGATAGAACGCTTGTACCAGTGCTCTTGGCCGAACTGCTCTAAAGCATATGGGACGTTAAACCACCTCAACGCGCATATCACAATGCAGAAGCATGGCCCAAAACGCAGTCCTAATGGTAAGCTCAATCCCAACTCATCGCTAGGATGGCCCCCCTGCCCCTCCCCCATGCTGATAAACGGATTCCCTTAGAGTTCAAAGAGCTCCGCAAACAGTGGCGTAAAGCGAAGAAGGAAGAGGCGGAAGCTAGGGCACTCGATGCTGTGCGACATGGATCCCACCGACACCAATACTCGCAGCAAAATACCTCCCGTCACTCCATGTCGGATGTGGAGTACCAGGCTCACAATGTCGGTTCCCCCGTCGAGTATACCCACCATCCTGAACGATCAGTCCAGTCTATTGGTACTCTAGATGATCTTCACGATTCTCTTGCCCACCAACGAGATGTCCAGCCTCGCAGATCACAACGATACAGTCCGTTTGTCTCCCCCCACCTCCAGCACAGCGGGGCACCGTATCCACACCCTCATACACATGGCACTAATCCACCCAACATCCCCGTGAATCGCCTACCAACGAATAGTACGCTCTTAACGCCCCTACCAGGCTATGAATCATCCTCGATGAATGGTACCCCGAATTTCGACGCATACGATTCGTACAATCTATATCGTAGCGACAGCCGTCCAAGGACTGGTCATGGAAGCCCTGGGAGTCACAGTGATAGAGGGCGACCACGCTCCAGCCACGTCAGCCTGGGTACTGGTCATAATCACAATGGCCCATAGCATTGATGCTGTTACGACTTTCCTCTTTCCCTCTCGTTCCACACCCACGATTCTCACTCTGCCCTTCACGCCACGATGCGCCGTCTGCAAAAAGAACCCCCGTTTTATTCTCACTGGCCAGAATTAATCTTCGCGCACGCAGCGTGGGCTAAACTCGGCGTTTATCTCGTTGCGCTATGGGCACAAGAAGTAACTCTAGTTTTTTTCTTTTTCTTTTTCTTCTCATGACCATTATGTTCATTCCGGATATTAACGTCGAGCCACATTGCTACTAATCATAGTGTTGTAAAGTAGAGTCTTTTTCTTCTTTTTCTTTTACATAATTCACATATGGATAAGGATCAGGATGCATATATACCGGACGTGACTTCGCATTGTTCTAGAGCCTTCTGGAATGAATTTATACCAGCCTGTTTGTGGTTGGTCTCTCCACGCCAATCAGTATGTTAGTGTCAACTAAGCCTAATCATATCAATAGGAGTGTTTGTCCACACTCGCCGTGCTCCTGTCGATCGTGTTCACGGCGGAACTCGATGAAGCCGCACATACAGTTTCAAGTTCACCGGTACTAGCAGTAGTGTAGTGTACATTTGCCTCCGGGAGAGTTAGATCTCATTTGTCGGGGAATTTTTGGTGATATGATGTGATGCCTGAAGTCGTGGTTGGCACTATGTATTAGATTTTGACAATGGCGCGACCAAGCCAAGTAACGGTCCTGTACCGTACTAATTCTTGAACAGGGGTACACCAGCTATCGTACTGCGAGTCTTAGAAATAACTCCCACGAGACCCTTGGCGGTACGTCAAAAAAAGGGTCTATAACGACTCAAAATACCCGAACTACTGGCAACTCACCCCAAGGATTCCCATGTATATAGTATCGAGTACGGGAGCCGTGCCATTTTCTAAAACGACTCCTTGAGTGCACAACAAAGGTCAGCGTCAATTCAAAACGACAGTAGACATTGACCCTGCGGATCGGCGATTGCGCTCGGCAGCTTCCTATTTATCCATGCGTGCCGGCCATCTTCCGAAACGCAAGAGAAAACAAACTCAAGAAGCACGGGTCACCTTGTCACAGCAGGGTTCATCCAAGCCCGACGCCACAAAGACGTGACGCTAGAATTATCGGTGTGGCACCATATTATTTACCGAAAGAAATACAAACTGACTAATAAACTGACTAATATTTGTGGTTCTTCTCTGCGACATGATTGATGGGCGAACCCGGCAGCCTCCATAATTTGTACGGCACCTGGCAAATTTTTCACACAAATATTAGACGTTTTGGCACTCGCAAACAAGTCTGTTCTAACGTACGATCGGTATGGTACGTACACTTATCTGCTCGGTGCAAAAAATGTCCGTGCTAAGGTGCGATTTGAGCGCACATTCCTCGTATATGCAACAATGCTGCAAGACTTTGAGCGCTCTGCTGCCGAGCGGACTCAGTAGAGCGTACTACTTTGTGGCACCTTCTTCGGAGGCCATTCATTGTTCCCACTGTGCTTTCCCGAAAGAGGAATCATCAACAATAAGACAGCTAACTTCGCGACTTCCTTGCCCAGGGTTAAAGTTGCGGCAAGGGCGCATGATTCATTGGGTTGATGCACAGACGTGGTTCGCGTACCATGAGGCTCACACGTGTGCGCCGACAGTGAGACTCTTGACTCGTGGCCATGCCAAGGAAAGGGAGATAGATTGGTCAAACCCGTCGGTCTGGAGTGTTTTCAACTTGGGATCACTGGCACGCCACACAGATATACGTCGAAGGTGAGTCAATATTCAACGGGCCTACGTCAACCCACCCGTCTATCACGTGAAGAGTGGCCGATTCAATGCACCAACTTCTCATCCCCACTGTTCGGATGTCGAGCTGATAACTAAAAATACCGTCACGTCTGTGATTCGAATTTCCCTTTTCGGTATATTGATTGTACACATTTTTAGCTATTCTGTGATCCTGTGTATCAACATCACGCTGGCACATTTAATGCCGTCTTGATTGGAAGCGGGTGGAAAAACAAGCTGAGAGTCTGCATGCTACATTTCAGCATTTTTAGTTGTGTTCGATTGTGCAATAGGCTAAACTATGATGTCATTTGACGAATTGCATACTATACTTAGACTCTGAGGTAGTTCATCATGACTATTTTTATTCAAGGTATACTACTAGAATATTATCATAAAAGAGAAATAGGAAAATGTAATGAAATCTGACGGTATAAAAATGTAGTGTTACTGGAGATTTTTCGGTTCTTGTGTAGGAATAAAATCCATAAATATTGGGCCTGGCCGGGAATTGAACCCGGGACCTCCTCGATTCAGGAAACCCTAACAAGGAATCATACTACTAGACCACCAGGCCGGTAGCTTAGATCTGGAATTTGAACGATCCAATTTGCAGAGCCCAACTTTGCCGCCAGATAGTGGCAAGTAAACAATCTCATGCGCAAAGCCCAACTTAGCACACTAATGTTGCACGAATGAGCGTATAATTCTAAAAGAGCGTGTCGTGGAAGGAGTGTGAAATATGATGTATATAAAATCCGTAGTGTCTCTATCGGAACCGGAAGATATTTCGTAGTGGAGTTGAGAGCCGGCTCTTCGCTGGGCCTTCAATCCCTTTCCGTACATCGGTCTCGGCGATGGGCCCCTTCTGTTTCGCTTGAGGCTGAGGAACCATTGCCGGATTTGTATTCTCCTTGGCGTGCGCGATTCGACAAGGACGTTCAACCAAAGGTATAGCCAAGGTCCGCTTGGAAGCTTCTGGGTTACCATCGCTGCGGTGTATTGGCTCAAGCTTTCCGTTCGCTTTGGGGGGTAGCCGAGATCTAGGAGCGGAATTTTTCTCCTCGGCGTCCTTCCCAAGCAGTGGCATTTCCTTGAGTGGGGTCCGGGCACCCGATAGTCTGGGCGGCTTTGGCAGTGGAGTGCATGGTCTCTCGGAAGGAACGCCCAAAGTCGGTGGCGAAGGACGTTCTGGTGAAGAGGGCCCAATAGACGAAGTAAGACTTGAGAATTCCGTGATGATCATGTCCTCAAAACGAACGCTCTTGACTTTCTTCAGGATACCTCTTACATGTGGAGGTGTCGATGGATTGACGAGAGCAGGACGAGGCGGCAACGGGACTCCTGGGGGACCACTAGAGCGGTTCACGGGCGATTGTACAGGTGTTGAAGGAAGACGTGGCGAAGATCCGAGGCGCGCAATAATGTCATGGCCATTCGCAGGCGTTGAAGTGCCATCGTCAACAATCTCCCTACAAACTCGACTGTCGGTCAAACTATCGTTCAAGGTGGTAAGTCCTCGAGTGAACGCCCATTCTTCAGCGCTAAGTGAGGTGCGAGTTGTCTCAATCCGTGGACACGGTGATTCCTGGATGTATATCGACGCCCCATTCCCAAGCGCTGCGCATTTTGACTGGAGGCCCAGGAGCATGCTTTGATGGTCCGTAAAGGATGGAACCGGGAGGACATCGGATTGAGACGGCCAACAACTCGGGGTGCCACGAAAGGCGGTCGGAATGTCTGGATATTCCAGCTGTTCGATGACACTTCTCTTCAAGTTTAAGCCGCTTAATGCCTTTCCGCGGCGAGTAGCCAGGGGCGCGTCAGGCGTGCTTGATGTCGTCAAATCCTCGCAGAGGATGCAAGGATCGACGTCTGCGGACCTGATATGAATGTGAGATGTTGACGCAAGGGAATCCGTCGATGAAAGCTGAGCTGGAGCAGACACTTCCGAGGATGGGCACAAGTCTCCTGAACGAGCAGCTGGAAATATGGAGCCTTCTGCTGTCCACTTCCTTTCCGTAGCAGGCTTCTCGCACGTCCACGGAATATGCTTTGGGGGACTGTCTGACGTTAAAATATCCTATGATCCGAGTAAGCGCGTGCCCAGACAGATCACGGACGCACAACTCACAACCCACTTCTGCACGTATAATCGTTCCTTGATCAACAATTTCATGCGAGGTATTGTCGGAATCGTCAGAAGAGGGCGAACATTTTCTTCGTCCGAGTCAAAATCACCCAATTCGAAGGCCTCTGGGCGGATTGGGAAGGGGAGTCTGGTACGATGAGAGTTCAAGATGAAAAGCGGTGGTTGGCGTCCTATAGGAAAGGGAGGTATGTCTTGCAAGCCACCGTCATCCGAATTCAAAATGTCGTTAGCATCATCGAATACGAAACGTTCGCCCAAAAGCTTAGGAAACGGCTTGAGTTGGCCCATTATGTCTTTGATGTCAAAGGTGTTTGACGGAGACAGGGTACGCGGAGAATTGTCCAGTAGATTGGGACGTAAACGGGGTACCGACTGGCGAGGGGGCATGACGGTTCACGGAGAAACTTCAAAGCAAGAGAGAAAGTCAGAACAACCTGAGGCGGCTAAGAAGGACAGGAGACAAAGCAATGACGGCTGACGCATTGATGGAGGCTGACCAACTCTTGGGATAATGCTCCGGAACTCAAGCTAGTCATAACGCGCACTGCGTTAGTTAACGAAAGTCGGCGTCTGGACACATTAGGATGAGGTGAACGTCGACTAAGATACAGATTCAAGCCCGGGATGAGACAATCCAGATACACGCGTAACATACAGAAACAATCACCCGCCGATCTGAGGGTGTTACATCAAATTCTCAGCCATGGTAAACGCATCCTCTTCCCCTGACGCAAGGCGTTTTCGACAGGGACGTGTCCAGAAGGAATAACCGGACGAGATCCTACAGTAGTATTGCATCTTGAACGTTGGAACAATGTCTTGAATGATGTCTTTCCCAAGGGAGGAGAAACGAGTGAAGTTGGTGTAGGACATGGGGCAGATCGCCGCTCAAGAAAGCGGTGACGGGAAGAGAGGCCAGTTGTTGGGCCCGCGGGGTGAGGAGACTGGCGCGAAGGATGACTGGAGTAGCCACAGACCGGATATGCGATGGGAGAGTTGGAACTACCGACAAGGAATTCAGGGGTATTGCACTATACAAAGGGGAATCGACGCATGAAAAGCCTGGAAACGCAAAAGATTGCACATACGTTGGGTACGTATATGAACCCCTCCGATTGGTAGTCAGCACCGGGAGATACGTTGGTTGAATTACCTGGCATAGAACCTCTCATGGGTTCCTAGGTAATTGATAAGTTTTAACTCGCCAGGAAGACGACAGGCATACGACAAAGTCCCGGCAAGGAAAACCCTCGCTGTAAGGCGGGCTAGTAGAAAGCAAGCGATTCTTCCCTTTGTCGGGAAGTGATTCATTAGTCAGATGCCTAGTGCCGTCCCCAGTCGTGCCAATTCCTGGATGTTCGGTAAAGCGGAGCATCTGCGAGGTCGATTTACTGGACGTGCAATCCCTGGACGAGGAAGTCGCTTTGACCCAATTAGCCAAGTCGTCCAACTGCTGGAGTATATCTCGCATGTCTTCTGGAAGACCGATAGCCTCAGATGGATTCGAAGGAGGGATAAGAGAGTCGTTGTCTTGAGGGTTCACAACGACGTGAGTGAACACGTGCATCCCGTCCACCTCCGCTGGAACAAGGGCAAAAGTCATCCCGGAACGTTTAGACGAATGTGCTGCATCTGTCCCAGGTAGAGATAACAATGGGGGGCTAATCGGCGGGGTAAACGAACGATATGGCCTTGTGGAGTGCAAAGAGCAGACATCGAGGCGGTTGTCATCCTGACTATTCGGCGAGTCGTCCCAAGCGTAGTTTATCGTGTCCTTTTGCGTGCTGGATGACAATACGATACCAGGCTCGGTCTGAACAAGGGAAGGGGTTGACGAAAGGGAATCCAACCAATGCGATGCAAAACATGGAGGAGTGCGAACAGGCAACCCGTTGGAGACTGGTGCTCGCGCCTGCCACGCGCAGGGGTCCTCTTGCAACCAGGGGGAAAGGGGTGTTGGTGGGACGCCTTGTCGCTCGACGGGATACGCTGGAGAGGGCAAGGACGAATGGGCGTCGAGCACGAGGTAACGACGAGGCTCGTCGACCTGCACGGCGATCTGCACGTCCTTGAGAGGCTTCGGACGAGGTTTTCTCGAAGTCTTGTAGTCCATGCGGATTTGCTGAGAGACGGTGAGGAGGGGAACAAGTGGTGACTACATGGTGGTGAGCGGACAAGTCAGCCGCTAATCTCACGTCCCGACTTGTAGCTCTGCTCGCAACGCCGCGTTGCCAGGCATCCGCTCGTTCAACCCGACCGCTCATTCGCGTCCATCCCTCGTGTCGGTAAGCTCCCTTTCATTTCGCTTTCAGATGATGAGTTTCTTGGATTTGCACGTCAGTCGGATCTGCAGCCCTCTGCAGAAAAGACGGTTTTCATGCCTGTTACTGATGGTACACGTCTCGTTTTTGATTGAGTTCCTCACAACCATCTTTCAGAGGTCACACCGCCTCAACGAGCGCGGATCTCCCCCGTAGTATCAGTGTCCGTCGTATCACTCCTCTCCTCTTCCACTACACGGTCCCCCATGTCATCCAGCAACAATCCAGGTGCTTCACGCACTACACTCACGCCATCTTCCACTAACGGGACACTACCAAAGTCCCCCGGGGGACTCATTCCGACCAACAGTGTCACGACCAAGGATGGTGTCACCGTTCGCGCCCGAATTGACCCCACTCTTACTGTTGAGGATGTCGTGCGCCAGCTTTGCGTCAATCTCAAGGTGACCGATCCTGCAACTCATTTCGCCCTGAGGGACCGTGATACCGATGAATTGGTGACCAACGACAATCTCAGAAAGAAGATCAAGAACAAGGTCCACTTGAGGTCCATCTATTCATCTTGATCGTGCCCACCCCGCTGCTAACTCCATTTTGCTAGGCTAGTCAATGCCTCTCATATCGAGGCTGCGGAGATCGTCCACAAACTTATGTATCGAGACGAAAAATCTCTCAAAATGTCCCTATTCTCGTTGCAGAAATTTATCAAAGTAAGATACTTGTCCTCGATATCCATCATGACACCCATTGCGCCTCTAGGAAGAAAAGTTTGCTGAAGAATTTCTAAATCGTGATGGTCTTCAAGCCCTCGTCCACGTCATCTTTACCGAACACGGAAATACCCTCGCAGTACGTCTCTCTTGATCTGTCTCTCGAGAGTACCGGTCCTCAGGTGGTTCTTCAAAAAGTATGCACTCACAGCAATGCAAAATCTGATGGACTTGGAATACGGTTGGTCAACGCTCGACGAGGAGTTCATCTCCAAAATAGTGCAGATACTCGCGTCGCCTCATTCCCTGATTAATGTCTGTCGACCTGCGACGGCAATTTTGAAGAAGCTTGTCGAAGCTAATCCTATAAACGCACCGGGCCCTGTCACAGCTAGCTCGAGTAGGAGCCCACCTCAACTGCCACCAGACTCAGTCTACAAGTTCGGGTTCCAGTGTGTCTTCGAGCAGATGGAAAGGGGGAAGGGGTCTTTGGAAACCGTCATCAACCGTCTAGGAAGCGCTGATACTGCTATGGCATTGAACAGGCGTGTACCATCCTTTGGTGTTGCCATCGATTCACTGACTCAACTTTCTTTTAGTTTGATGCTGATAAACTCACTTTTATCTCATGTGAATGATGTCAGATGGGATGAATTTATTTCCAAACTTGAACAGCTGAATGTGCGAAAAGCTGTCATCGTAGGTCATCTCTGTATCCATATGGGTTGATAAACTGAACAATGCTTACAGCGTCTTATGTCATCTCATGTTATCGATGATTTAACATCCTGCATTCTGGACTTCCAAGCAAACATAATCCGTATAACCTACCGGAAGAAGACAACATTGGTAGAGCCCCAGGCAGAACCTACGCACGACTCTCTACTTCAGTACATCTGGGACAGCAGCAAACTTCGGGAGGAGGTTGATCCGGACGGCCAAGTAGTCAAATGGAAGAAACTTGGATTTGGTAGTGAGAATATTATTGAGGAATTTCAGGAAGTCGGCCTTCTTGGTCTCGATTGTCTGTTCAATTTTGTCCATAACGAACCAGAATTCTTTTCCAAGGTAATGCACATGGTTGGATTGCTAGAGTTTTTGCTCATACCCGACCCCAGGTTGTTCTAGAACAACTGAGCCGACCCGAAAAACGCCGCTGCCCAATAGCTAGGGCCTCCAACGAGATTGTTGAGCTTCTTTCCGAACACTGGGCTATCTTTGCCCCAGCTTGTGCATATATTCTTCTTGCTCGATTACTTTAGAAATCTAACAGTTACTTAGATTCGATGCCGACGACCTTCCAGCCATTCTTCCTCAATTTCTACAAAGTTCACACTTTGGCAATGCATTTCTTTTTGCGGATGTGGAGCGAAAGTGGATCTGCTAGTGATGATTTTGGTCGAGTTGTTGCGCTAACTAGAAGCCAGTAGGTCTGCTGTCTCACCGTTTGGTACATTTTGACAAATCATTGTCATCAAAAGGGTCAAAGTAGCGCTACAGCGGGAAAACGCGAAACCTTGGCATTCCCTTGAACAAGACTTCTTGGAATGCGAGTATCGCGCGGTCCGGCATCATCAAATGCAGGAACTCGAGGCCGAAGATGATTTGTTGAGCAAGGTGCCGGTTCGGTACGTGCATCACCCTGCAAACTCGAAGCCCGTGCTCATATCGAACAGAAACCTGAAAGAGAAGCTTATGAGGGAGTCTGCGGAATTTGTCCGCCAACAACGGATACAGTGCCTATTGCAAGGCGCCTGGTTTATCAACGGTGTTTCACCCGCACAAACAGGGTCCCTCAAGCGATCCAATGTACCCTGGAGGTTTATGCGCCTGGTGAGAGTCCAGTCACTCTCCACCTGATTGTCATGCTCACAGAGGTTTTTAGGATAATGGCCACAAGTATTTACACTACGTGGATAGCCCCGCCAAGTTTGAAGTTCGAAGTGGATTGGAGGATCTCCCGGACCGCATTGAGATTACCGCTATTAGTCAAATTGCCACTGGCACATGTGTTCCATCTTCAAACGCTCTGCAAAACCACGTGGATCTATCTATCTCCCCTACTCCATCACCGCTCTCATTTTCATTATTGACTTCAAACGAAGGTTCCCTAGCGGATCAAATCGCCACCGATCAGTCAACATGGGCAGATTGGACGGATGGTTTGAACATGATTCGACGAGATAGTGGACACGTTACTTCTGACGAGACTGCGGGATACATCAAAGCGCTCACGGAGATCGGCCTGAAAATCAAACTTCTCGGTGCGTATCCATGCTCCACCTTGTCGCCCTGAGCTCAAATGTACCTCCACCACAGACCTCACAGGCGAAAAAGTCGATATACCCAATGGACTGGTGGCTGGTCCCCCTCCTTCTAACGCCGACTTTTTCTTTTCTGACCTACTCTAGTTTTCTTTTGTAAGAGCCACTTGTAATTCTTTGTAAGAATTTAGTCCGAGCGGGTTGACGGTAGCCCAGAGTAGTAATAGGATCAGGATTCTACTATTAGTCGCTCGCAGAGCTTGTTACGGTACATGATTCTCTTGTCTCGTGGATATATCGGAGACGGTGATCGAAAATGTATGCAGTTGATGCAGGGATGGGTTAATGATACAAGATAGCAGTTGATGCAAGTCGTGAAGAGCGTACATAAGGATATCATAAGATGTGCGGTGTGATGATGTACGGGGGTTGAACCCGTAGTATAATGAAATGAGTGCTGTGAGTTGGATCATACTCAAGATGAAAAGTTCGCCAAATGCGAGGAAAAACAAGGGCAAGAATAGACAAGGCAGTGGCAGCTTAGTTTTAGTTCGCCAAACCGTTTGTCTTTGCTGCAGAGTTTTGCTGTGAATGTGATACAGCGTACGCCTCGCCAGCCTTGAAAAAGGGAACAAATATGGCGTCTGGGTCCTGGAAGTCGTTGTGAACCACATTCACGAGGTAAGAGTTGTTCATGATATCCATGATAAGTTTGCGTGATAGTGAACCGGCATCGTACACGTGAGCCCATTTGCAACCCAGCTCGTAAGCCTCGTCCTGAGGTCGCACCAATGAAAGTCAGGCTGTGTTAGATAATAAAATTGAATGCCCACCTTCCACGCCATAAAGCTGATGGCCTCGACGATGGTGGGTTGAATAACCTCTTTGTTAGGGAAAACACCCCAAGTAACGGCATTCGGCCCATCTGAGTGAGTGTTTGTCCGGAGGTCGCCTTGCTTGTTAATGACATAGTAGGTTATGTTGGGGTCTAGTTCAATTTGAGATATAAGCAACTCTAGCAAGTCACCGTTTACGAAAAATTCCAGATATGCCTATGTTCAATATCATAAACATCCCATTCTCCCATATGAAAGTATAGGGTGAAGTTCACTAACCTTTTGATAGACATAACCATTGCTTGGACCCCAACCAAACTTCGGATCTTCACTCCTTGCCCCATTAACAGCGGGTTGGGAGTTGATAGTTAAAAAGCCAAGTTGGTTTATCTTCGCGAGATCTGATGCGATTACAGCAGTCTCTGATGAAGCAGGCAGATCCGACCAAGGGAGTGCCTTAAGTTGTCTCTCGCAGAATCGAGCAAAAAGTCCAGCAACTTCAGATATGGATTTCGGTTCACCCCAAAGTTTCAAGGCTTCCTCTTTCTATGTTGACAGATGGAGCTCAGTAATACTCAAGAGGGAACGTGTGATCCACGCACCGTTTGCTTCAGCCAGACGCCATACCCATCCAATTCGCCATATGCAGGACTCCGAGCATCACCGAAACGGCCGTTAGGAAATTCGTCCCAGTTCTCAGTACGCGACAGATAAGACTTGGTGCGATTTGCCCAGAATATCGGTCGGATGTTCTCTTGTCGACGATTCGGTGTGAGAGACTGGAACCAAGTTCAAGTTAGAATCAACACACAGTAGGATTGATGATGTACCTGTCTCCATGGCAGAGGCTTGATGGTCTCAATTCGTGGAACCAAGTTGAGCTCCTCTAGTAACATTTTGGTACCCCTCTCCAGATTCATGGTGTAGAAGTGAAGGCCTTTGATGCCGAGGTCTGCATCGAGAATTTTGCGGCACATATCGGCGAGCAGCTTTGTGCCTATCTCTCTAACTTTCTCGTCGTTGTTCTTGTGGGGCTCCAAGGCATCCATAAAGAACTGAGGAATTTTGGTCTTCGCGAGGCTAGTTGCCTTTAAGAACCCGTTCCAAGTCTGGATAGGAGCAATGCCAGGAACAATGGGAACAGTTATCCCCGCTTCTCTGACCGCCTTGACCCAGTCAATAAAGACATCGACGTCGTAAAACATCTGAGTGAATATGAAATCGACACCTTCATCGACCTTTTCTTTGAGATATGTCATCTCGAGCTCACGTTCCTCTGGAGGAAGAAGCTGATTTTGGGGGAAACCGGGGACGGCTATGTCAAAGTAGTCGCCGTATTCCTTGCGGATATGTTTGACGAGATCGATCCCATGGACAAAACCACCTTCGACAGCTTCCCACTCATCTTGGCCTGCGGGTGGATCACCACGAAGCGCCAGGACGTTGCGACACCCGTGCCGCTTTGCTTCCTACACCATTCTGAGTTGCGGGGGTTGAATATATACCTTTTTGAAAATGACCTACTTGGAGGGCAATGTCGACCTTTTCCCGTGGCATGTTGGTGCACGTCAAGTGCATGCAAGTTTCGATACCAAGGAGGCCCTGACATGTTTTGACCATCTCCGATGTAAGATCAGACGTCCGACCACCAGCATTCCTACGATGGAGTGAGTGGCATGAACAAGACGGAAAGGTCAGGAGACTCACCAAGTTATATCAATGAATTCGGGGCCTAGCGCCCGCATGCGCTCTATACGATCAAGCAAGTTTTGAAGACCCTAGACGATGATGAACGACAGGTGTAATCAAGGGAGGGCAAGCTAATGCACACCTGAGCGGTTCTCGGAGGGAAGTATTCAAAGGACCACCATATCTTTCCCTCTTTTGTGGACTGCTCGATCTTTTTGCTAATTTTCATGATAGGATGAAGGAAGAGGAAGAAAGAGAGGTGAAAGAAAACAAAGCAAAAAAAATGAGACGACTGGGGTATTAACAGATTTGCTGGTTTCACTGTGAATCTGCATCACGTGATAATATTCGGAGCAGTACATACTTTTACAGACAACGGTCGGTTGGCTACATACAACTTTCCCTTTCGACTCATTATCCACTGTCTCATGAGCTGTGCGGAAGGTAAATGACGAATGTCGCGACCATCATGGCCGTCACCACCAACATGATGGAAAAGTGTATCCTGCGAAAGCGCATGAGGATGCAGCACAACACTGGACACACACAGTTTCACCTCGTCACGGCAAAGAACGCTCTCACCCTCAGCAAGTCTTTCACTCCGCTATGATACTCCCAGATGGCAGCGACGATGGTGGCCAAAGCAGCAATGAACTCTATGATTGCTACAGGCAGCTTGGATTTGTCAACTTGGGTCTCTTCGTTGCCACTAGAAGGGCCCGGGAGACGTGTGCCGAGTAACGCAGACGATGATAGAAGCATCAGCAACAGGACCAGCTTGACATGTGCCAAAAAGTTGCGTTCCAGCATGCAAAAATCGCGGACTGTGCTGCCCACGACTTCGAGGGAGAGCGCCATGGGTGCGACTTGAAAGCGTCGAAAAGTAAACCGATTAGAGGCTCCCAGTGGTCGTCACGTGCGGACTTGTTGCGGATATTGAGACCACGTGACTTCAGACTTGACGTGTTGTTTGTGCAGTATTTGATGCTAGTTGAGATTCGTCTATTCCTCCTCCCTCAACTTTTGCTACGATTTTACGCTCATTAACGTCCAGTCCGCCCGTGTATTTCTGGGGTTTACGATTTTATACGACTATCCACCTACAATGCATTTATTCAAGAAATTATTTTCAATCGGTAGCAGAAAATCCAAGAAGCGGTCAGCAGGAGATCCTGGCTCAAAATCCCCCCCGCCTACCCAGGAGCATCCCGAACCATCCCAGGTCGATGATACAGAGGCTGCAGTCAGCCGTCTGTTACGTTCTTCATCTGGCCGTTTTCCTACAGAACCACAGAGTGGTCTTAGCACTCTGCCCCCCCTTCGTAAGTCTACCTATAATCATGCGTTGTTCCTCGGTCAATCGTGATCTTTTCTTATTCAGCGCACCCTATCGACTCAGTTATCCCTCATCCAAAGTCATCATCTACAACCCTTGCTAGCGTCTCCGCTCGTAGCACCTACTCTGTGACTATTCATAGTCGGACCGTCCACAGTCGTACCGAGTTTCCAAATGCGTATCCTCCAATGGATCTTACCCCACAACGGTCACTCACAGACCTGGTTCGCCGTCGTTCTAAGAGTGTGCCCATTACGCCGCGAGACAAGAGTCGTCTCCTAGTTCTCCGTCAGGACCCTTCCGTGGCAAGTCTTTTAAACCATTACGATGATGAAGGACATCTCGACTCTGCTCTCTTCTCAAACTCCCCCTCTCCCCGGAAAGAGGGAGGCGTTCAAAGGCGTCGCACTACAGGGTCCACTTTGCGACAATTACTTGGTCGTCCATCATCTCCAGATTTAAGAAACGGCAGCACAGAGGGTGACATATCCTGGGCAGAGAAGTTTCTTAGGTTAGCGCCGAGTGTCCTTTATTGTCCTCGGAAACTGATGCAACACTCAGAGAGACTGACGGCGATTCCTCAACATCCTCGATTGGCCCTCGAACCCCTGTCGACACTCATTTTACTCATAGTCATTCTATCGATGATAAAGCTGCGCTCTCCACAGAATGCGATACCTCAACCGCCGATCACCAGACCTTCTCCTCGCTTGAAGTTGAACTTAGTCTCTCCGCCGACCTTGCACACCCGCAAGCACTCAATTCGCCGTATGGGAATTCTATGACACCTCAACGTGCCTCTCAGGTATTCGGATTCCTTGGCGATAAGAAAAGGATGTATGATGGTCCAGCCTCGAAACTTCCCCAACTCAAGACAACCACATCCCATTATCGACGCTTTTCTGCTGAATCCCCCATTAGCGATACCAAACATTCTCACATCCCCGTTCCCCGTCGCAGCAATACCTATATCCCCCAACCCAATTCACCATCCAGCCAGCGACGTTTTTCTCTTACCTCTGAGGTGCAGACGTTTCTTCCACCTCCGACCCCTGCACCATTTTCGCCACTGCAGCGTGAAGAGGAGGAATCCACACCCCCACAGCCCGTTATTTCTCAGCACACAGGACAAAGCAGCCGTGGTCCTCGCGGACCCCGTCTCCCTTCCAGAATACCTTCGCGCCAAAGTAGAGGAACTTTGTTGGTTCCATGCGATGCTGATAACTCTTCCCCCGCGACGGATCAGCCTCTGCAGTCTCCTTTACGCGAGAAATCGAGCATTGATAGTAAATACTCCGATGCTACCGCTGCCCGACTACGTGAAATGCACTCTCAGATACCAAAGTTGAGAAGTGCATCAGGATCTTCGAGTAGCTCCACGGAGTCGAAATACAATTCCGCTATCAATTCTCCGCGCCAACATGCCGTTCCGCTGCAGTCTACGGTGGTTCAGATGAAGCCTGCGCCAGCAGAGGTTGACCTTTTAACGGGCGTCGTACCTTATAGCAAGGAGAATGATGCATCTCGACTCCCTCAACTTATCACCCCAGTTCGGTCGTTTGCGCTCCACTCACACCTTCGCTCGCCATCCTCCCCGGCATCTTCGTCAGAGCTATCACCTGTTGCCAAGCAAATGATGGCCGATCTGAGACAACAACGAATGTACGCCCGTCAGCGAGAGAGACAGGCAGGAAGACTGGGCAGTGGTCAGAGCAGGATTCGATATTGAGCTGGGCTCTCGATTTTTCTTCTTCGTGTTTTGTCGCAATTCGCTTTGGCTTTTAATGAAGGATACTTCATTAATAGATGTATTCAAGTATTCACTCGTTCTGTTACGCTTTGTTGTTTGCTCTGCGATACCTCTTACAAGATATTATTTGCTTTCCTCGTTTTCGTGTGCCGTACATGAGGAAGTGCAAGCCGCCCTTAAGGTGGTGGCGCGAATCTGAATCGGGCGGAACTTCGGTAGTTTCAACACTAGTGTGACTCCTTGCAGTGCTCCTTATCCTGCTCTAAACACAGTAAGTCCTCACTGCAGGGTACTATAACGCTGTCTTTGCGTAAGCGTTCGTTCTATTCTCCAGTCGTTTTTGCAGATTTGGGTCATACGAAATGGTGCTGGCGTATGGAGCTGTAGAAACAGGAGCCCCAGATATTCACACCGAGCATCATGGCGTGGACAGCGAAAGTTCTGCTCTTCTCGGAAATGAGACTATCCTGAAACCAAGGGAAGGTCATGCGAGTATCATCAGTTCTGTCAGTAACATCTCCAACACTATCATTGGAAGTGGTGTGTCATTTTCTGCCTTTTCTGGTTATGTGGTTGATAGTCCTTAATTCTTAGGTATGTTGACGTTCCCTCTGGTCAGCTTTCTATTTCCTTCACAGTCATATGCATATACTTACGTAGTGAATCTCTCCTGTAGGCCATGGCGGCTGCGGGTGTGATTCCCGGAATGATCACATGCGCATTCTGTGGAGCCGTCAGCGGCTTTGGCCTGTATCTGCTTTCTCGTTGTGCACGTTATACCCCACACCGGCAAAGTTCGTTTTTCGCTGTCTCTCAAATTACGTTCCCTCGAGCAGCCGTTTTCTTTGATGCTGCCATTGCTACCAAGTGTTTTGGCGTCTCTGTCAGGTATATTGATCAAGAATGGATGCAAGGGCACATTGTCACATTGATCCTCCACCAGTTATCTCATCATCATCAAGTCGTTGATGCCCAATGTTGTCACAACGATACTCCGCGACCTGACTTCGCCGGACACAAATCCCCCAGAATGGGCCTTGTCTGGTCACAACTGGATTACGCTTCTTATGTTTCTACTTGCACCCCTTTCGTTCCTTCGCAAGCTAGACAGTCTGAGATACACAAGCTATGTTGCAATGTTCTCCGTTGGTGGGTTGTGCCGCTGGCTCTTTACTATTGATCCGGTTTGACCTGAACGTGCCTTCAAAAGTATACCTGGTCATCATAGTCATCACATGTTACTTCAAACCCTTAGATGGTACTCCGCCCGCAGGCGAAGTCCAATTAATCCATTTCACACCCACCTTCATAACTACGTTCCCCGTGCAAGTGTTTGCATTCACATGCGGACAGAATGTAGGCTCTTTCATTTTGTCGATTCCGGCCAAATGTTGATGACATATTAGATGTTTCCCGTCTACAATGAGCTACGGGCCAATTCGCAACAACGCCTGGACACAGTCATCGGCACATCTATCCTGGGGGCTGTGATCGTCTATGAGATCATTGGAGTATTTGGTTACCTAACCTTCGGTTCCAACGTCAGTTAGCGATAGTTTTTTTGCCGCGGTTTCTGCTAAAGGTGCTGTCTGCATCAGGTCGGTGCAAATATTGTTGCAATGTATCCTTCCAGCTCGCTGTTCATTGCAATTGGACAATTGGCCATTGTCATCCTTATTACATTCTCTTACCCCCTGCAGGTGCAGCCATGTTGCAATTGCTTAGACAAGATTTTCCGCGGCAGGGCCGTCGTTGAGCGGAGATTAAGAGAAGATGGAGAGGACTCGGATGATCACGCAGGTGGAGACATGACGGTATTGAAGCATGCACTCCTCACCGGAGCTATTGTCTTGTTCGGCTTCATCATTGCTTACAGCATGGACAACCTGCAAATGGGTGAGTGATCCGAGAGTGATTTCGATATGTTTGTACTGATACGCTGATATGTAAAGTTCTCTCCATCGTTGGATCCACTGGGTCGGCGACGGTATCTTATATTCTACCAGGACTTCTCTTCTGGAAGGTGAAATATTTCCCAGCGACGTTCCTCGTAGATACGGTCCTGACGCATCACGCAGCTCTCCAAGGAAGATCCGAGCGTGAGTCGGTCGCTGAACAAGGGCGCACTGGCGCTGACTGTTTACGGATGCTGCATCTTCGTGTTCTGGTACGTACTAGCACATGGCAAGAGGGTGACCATGCTAATGGCAGAGACTCCACAGCCTCGGGTTCAACATTTACCAGATTGTATCTCTTTCGTCGAAAGGACTATCGCACTGATCTTGTGGATGTATTTACGGTAGAATTGAATGAGTAATGAATGGCACTGCCCCGACATTGACATGAGCGCCAAAGCGTTGTGTTCCCACGAAAGGGGAGAGGTGTTTGTGGACCGTTGCAAGGTCACTTGATAGTTGTCCCCCTAGACCTACGGATGCATCCACACCTGCACTAGACCTCTTCCCTCTCTTCCTCTCCCTCCACGACAACCTCACGTCTGCCGCGAATTCTACCTGCGACGTCTCTGGTAAGCTGGGCACTCGAATCAGCCCACATCTCCTCCCCAATCCTCGTCTTCTTCAGCTCATTCACCCCCCTCGCCCCCCCCCTCCAGGTCGCGCGCCAGCTTCGATTGCCGTTCTTTCGTTATCATTCATCATGTCTTCTTCTCCGCCCATCGTTCTCCCAATCCACCCCGCGCAAAACACTTGCAATCCAGATTTCCATTCGTCTCCGTTTCCTCTTCCTCTCTCCCCCTCTAATGGTGACGCTACGGGCGTCCAGTCACCCTTTCGCTCTGATTCGGAGCCCTTTGTCGATTCCGACTCCGCTGGCAGCGCCAACACTAGTGCCCTCGCAGACGTCGATCCTCAAATCGTCGAGGCCCTCAAAAGTAAAGATAGGATATATGTCCTGAAGCTTGGAGAGCAGATGGAAAGCTTAATCAACGATCGCAGGTTCGTTCTTTATTCTTTTTATTCTATTTCGACCCGCAATACTACCCTGCTGCTGCGTCTCGCACTGTGGGTCGTCCCTCTCCTATAATGGGTCGATTTTTCGACATTCTCTGACCATATCAATTTGGCAGGCCCCGCATCGATCTGATGCCAAACACTTCTTATCAAAGGCTTCTCGTTCACAGATGCTCCACCTATTATAGGCTAGCACCAGAAACCGACTCTACAACCAAAGTCATTAGTGTACTACTCACTTCGGAGAGCAGAATGTGAGTGCTGCGCATCATGATCCAGTAGTTCCTGGGATCCTCACACGTCACACTCGTAGGCCTGTTCGCCGTATTGCAGAACTTGTTCCTGCCCAGTCACCTACACAACCCACGTTTAAAATCATGCGTCGATCTCCTGGCGACCGCCAACGCCCCAAACCCCATTCACAAGCTGGCTCTGTGGCTGGTGAAGATGCCGAGCTCTCGGATCCGGAACCATCTGAAGCGGGAAGTCTGGGTGGACGGAGTAATGCCACAGGAAGCAGCAAGAAGCATAAAACAATTGCTGAACGAGAAGCTGCTTATAACGAAGCCCGTTCCAGGATATTCATGGGCTTTGATGAGAAGGAAAGAGGAAAAGAAAAGGATCTCAGCGCTAGCTCTTCCACCGTTAGCCTCACGTCAGGTTCGGTGACAAGTGCAGGTGAAACCAGCAGCACCGGTGATTTGGACGACTCGGTAAGCTCACCAACAACAGAAAGCGAATGGTCTGGGCCAGTGGTACGAGACAAAAAGGATGGTCGCCGTTCCAACGGCTCGTCTTCGAGGAGTCTCCGTTCGACTGTACCAAGTTTCAATGGGTCAAATAGCTCTCGTGGTTCGAGAGCCCCTTCTCCATCATCGTTCAAATATCCAACGTTGTACGAGCCTTCGCCGGCTACTATGCCTTATGACCCATCGCAGGCTCCGGTTCAGGCTCCTGGTTATGTTAACCCATACATGTATTCATACCCACAATCAACTCCCCCTGCGCCGAATTACATCCCTCCCTACCATTACTATGCAACATACCCCTACCCCCATCCTCAGACCTCCCTGCAGAACGCAGATCATGGCAGCCCTTCCAATCAGGCTGACATATACTCATCTCAACAGCCACCTCAACATCCTGGGGCTTACGCTCCCTTTTCATGGCATTCGCTACCTCCTGCTCACCCTCCTACTCAGCACCAACCTCTCCCCGCTCCCAGTCCTCCCATTGCTCCCCTTGCTTCCCAGTATTCGACTTATACGCCTCCCGTCCCACCTTATGGACCCTACCCGATGGCTTACTATCCTTCCCCTCCGATGCATCCTATGCAACCGTCTTCCTCTCCAGTTCAGAATCAACCACATTACTCTCCCGAGTACAACGGTGCACACGACCCATATGCCGCAAACCGCCCGTACCCTGGGGTTATCGGCCAACAGTCTCCTACGACGGGACCTAAGCCCAGAGGTGCTCCACCTGCTCGGAGTGCGTGGAGTTACGGTCCTGGGATAGGTATGGGCGGATTCGGGGTAAACGGCAATACTGGCAGGCCCGGTGGAGGTGGCGAGGTCGTAGGACCGCGTTTAAGCTCCGCGGTGAGAAGACATTCTGGGAACGTGAATGGAAATGTTGGTACTAGAACACCAGCTAGTGATGAGGCGTCGTCTCCAGCTGTGAGTTTTCCCTCGTGTTGCTATTTGGCAAATCGACTGACGCAATCTATATCTTCCTAGTCATCTTCTACGTCGTCATCTTCGCGGAGAACGTACACGTCAGCATCATCACAACACCCTCTTCCTGCAAGGCCTGATTGGGCTGTCGGTCTTAAGCCTCAGCCTACTTTGCATTCTACTCACAGACATCATGAACACTCTGCAAACTCTCGAAATATGTCTCCTGCCCGCAGCAATGGGCAGCGGACACAGCAAGTCCCACCCCCCCTCCAGTCTACGGACTTCCCACCGCTCACAATGAGTGCTGCGGCGGAGTCTAAACGGATGCCAGTTACGGGAGTATGGAACAACTCGTCATCTACCCGTTCCATTCTTATGCCAGGAAATAACATGCCAGGCAATGCTCTTGTAAACCATTCTGGTCCCACTGTGGGTGCCGCAGCTCCCAACTCGACTGGCAAGCTGGACGAGTCCGAATATACACCCGAGCGGCTGTTTGCGAAGGGGGGAAACGAGAATATGGGTCCCAAAGGCATGTGGAAGTCTGGTAGTGTGGCGCCGAGTCGCAGTCCGAACCCACAGGACAATGTTGACAAGGACAAGGAAAGATTGCGCGGAGAGGTTGTCGCCAACGCCATATTGGTCGACAAAGTCGCCTCACTCTCAATTGAGGCCAATGTTAGCGAAGGTGTTGTGAACGCAGCCAATGGTGCTGCTCCCATGGCATTGACCACTTGAAATACTTGGGTAAGAGTCGATTTTTGTGCCATGTTTGCAAGTTTATTGAGACGTTTCGAAATAGTATCTCCGGAGGGTAGTATAATTCAATGTTGTTGACTTGGTGGTTTGTAACACGTGAGGATTGAACTGTCTTCATTACAACTAGATATATAACATAAAATGTCTGTAAAAATATAATAATACTTTTTTGAGGCACAATATCAGAGCGTGTGTTTGTTTCAAAGGCTGTTGCCAAACAAACGCTACATTTGCATCTGATCATGACCACGCGTTTGCGCCACAGGACGCATGCAGAAGAGGAGGATGCATCTGCCTTGAAACTCGGAGCTGGTGCGTACGCTGAACCGATTTTTGAAATGTCTCCGATGCTCACACCGCTGCAGAATTCAACAATGCCGGTTGCCTGCTCATTTCGGAGGTCAAGTACTTGCTCGAGAACAGGGACAAGGATGCGCCAGATACTGCGTACGTGCACGCACATCGTTTTCTCTCTCCAAACCGCACTTTTGACCTCGGTAATCGTAGCGTCTATAACAAAACGCTCGAGTACGTCAAGACCTTTGCAAAGTTCAGCACGACCGATTCGGCCAGCGCCGTTCGAGAGTGGGTGGTCTTTTTTTCATTGCGTCCGGTCGTTCGGGCGTGACGTGGACCGATCTCTAACGAAACATCAGGACGTTGCGTCGCGAGCCAGCGCTGACGCAGTTTGAGACGGCTCAGATCGCCAATCTGTGTCCGGCGACCGCAGAAGAGGCCAAGAGCGTCATACCGAGGTAAGTTGACGATCTCGACGTTGCACGCACACGTGTGCGCGGAAACTGACACAGGTTCTGTTCCTAGTCTCGTCAAAATCGACGATGATCGGTTACAGGCACTCCTGGACGAAATTCAAACCATGCGCAAGTTCCAGTCATGATGTCTCTAAGTCTAACTCGGGTTCCTAGTCTCAGTCTGCTGAGATCTCCTCACTCTTAGCGCCAACATTCCGAAACACTATCCTTCCATGTCTTCCAGGGCAGGCTTGCTAATACTCTCTTCTTCCGATTCGCTATCCCCCTCAAGTGGTGGAGTGTTCCTGAGTTCCTTGGCATTGGTGACATCGAAACGCTTGCTCTCCTTGAACGGCTTGGGTCTTCTCTTGACATCTTTCTTGATGACGGCAGTTGTAGGAATGATGCCCCTCGGGTTCAAGTATAGCAGATCATTTCCTTCGTAATTATCCACGTATCGAATCCAGGCATCGAATCTATCCATCCATCCCATCAAATCAGTCCAGCGCATTGTCGTCATGGAAAAACACGTACATTCCATACCGATCCTCCGTCGCACGCATGTCCTCGTATATAAACTTTTGCTTGAATGCGTCGATCATGGCTCTGTATTGTTCAAAGTCGATTGGTGGACGAAAGTCCACGTGAGAGGCATCGAGTTTTTCCCGTTCGTTGGCCGTCGTTACCTTTTGGTTGTAGGAGTCGAAGATGGGGTACTCGAGAAGCAGTCCCAAGGCGGGCATTTTAGGTATGAAGACCGCTCGGGGACCGTAGAGCTGAAGATGTTCAGAAAAATGTATACTCTGAGAAGGGGTCAGACTTTACTTCGTCGATTAGATCAGCGGGTGTTCCGGTCCGACAGGACAGGACAAGGGCAGACATCATTTTACGCTTTTCCAACCCCATGATTAGAAGATCATCACGAGAGTTATCGAACTTACGATCTAGGTTCTGACTTGAATATACAACGCAGTTTTGCATATCACACTGGAAACGCACCTGGTGTAGCATGAAACTCTGACCATGAAAGAGCACGCTGATCCATTCGGTATCGCCGTAAACCGCGGGGTCTGCGATCTTCCAAAGAAAGGTAAACAAAAGAGACTCTATAAACTTGGAAAGAACCTTACTTGAATTTTTATCATGTTACGTTGGTTACTGCGATCTGAAAAATCACGACCGACTGTAAAGTTGTGGAAGTTGTGGGTGCCTTCAAACTTTTTGGCAATGGCGCGCAACTTGTCAACGTCCTCTAGGCCAACCCGCCAATGTCGCTTCCGAGCAAGGTCCTCTTCCGGGGTGGAATGAGCAGACGGGAAATCCCAAAAGGGATGCTGCGGGGTATCACTAGGGCAGCCTGATGAAACTGCTGCTGCGCGTTGGGCCCGCATACATGCCGAGTCCGGTTTGGGTGGGATTAATAAATAGGAAGGGAAGAAATAAGTATACTTGCGGCTATCGCAAGATCTGTCGATATTTGGTGAACACGACGTGCAGAAGGCGCAAGAGGAAAAGAGTCGTACAGACGTGCGTTGAACCCGCCCTGAACTCGAACCTGTTGGCCGACGTTACTGCTGTTCTCGAGTCAGTCACGGGATAAGCGTTGCTTACTTTTCCCCACACGCGTACTTCCGATGGGAGTTCTTCGTTGATGCGGGCAACCCAGTCCTTGATGCCAGGGATGTTGAGGATCAACTTCATGGAAACGACGTTGCCTGCAGCGTGGACGCCTGCATCCGTTCGAGCAGCTCGTCCGAGATTTACCTGTAAACTGCACTTAGTTTGACGAACAGTGGGTATGGCTAAAAGTACTTTGGTTGGATCGTCGGCGTTGTCCTTGGACACGGCTCCCGCGCGAACAAGCGCGTCAAACAAGATGCCCTCGATCGTTCTGACATTCGGTTGACTTTGAATAATTTTAGTACGGTTGTGAAACACCAGGGGTCGTACGCACATTTGCATGCCGCTACACCCGGACCCACAGAAGCCCAGGAGCAGCGCTGTCATGCGTTTGGGTAACCTGGGAGGTTTGGGACCGTCTTCTTCTTCGATCTTTGGCGTCGTCGAGGGACCATCATGACGAGAGCCCCGTCGTCGACCAACGTTTTTGGTTTGTTTGTCCTTTCCTCTTCGCGACTTTGCCCATCCGGCTGGGTCACGCTTTCCAGCGTCATCCGTCTGGATAGTGTCGCGGGATGCTTCCCCTTCTCCTGTAACGGAGTGATTCTGCTCGAGTTTCACCCGCTTGAGGAGTTCAGATGAGCATGGTTCCCCGAGGGACGGTCTCTTTGTCCCGGCTGTGTCTGACGTCGTGGACATGTACCTCGAACGCGTCTTTCACGGTCGTCAACGATGAGAAATGGTGGGCGTTGCACAGAAGGGGCATACCGGTGACGATTGAAAGAGAGATCTCAGATACCTCATTCAGTGGAAAGCAAAGGTCTATGCTACCTACTACTACGCGCTCGATGTCTGATATGAGGATCGAAGACGGAGTGCGAGTTGGACTCACCTGAGGGAGAACGTTGACAGAGTGTCGATGGTAACGAGGGTTTAATTCCATTCCAGGATGGTAACGAGGTCGACGCTCGTTATAATCCTTTGCCCGTTTTTCCACACCAACGTCGCTCTTGCCAATGAGCGCCATCAATCGTCGGCCGTTTGACCATCGTCAGTCAAAAATCACGATCGAGTACCATCGACCGTCTCGCGAGTCCATCCAGGAGTACTCTGACCTCCTCAAAGACTCGAGCATCAACGCCGTCACCGCCGCCGCCGCCGCCAACTACCAAGACCCGGGGACGTTTCAACCGACCAGGCAGGCCCCACCACCGCCCCCCACCTCCTTCAGACCGAAGACGCCAGTAGAGACACCCGCCCCAACCCCTCCCAGAGTGCGCAACTCTCTCCAGAAGCCCCCACCTCGTGCACGCAAGCGCAGTCTCTCCTCATCAACGCCACCTCCTCCTGCCACTCGTGTCGACCACGACCCGTTCGCTCCACCCTCCAACGCTACCGTCTCTTCCAGGTCCTCCGCCATGACTTCTCCCCCTCCTCGCCCCTCCCGCGCCAACACGGCAACCCTCAACGACCTCTTCCCCTCTCCCTCCTCCGCCGCAGCCAAGCGCCTCTCCGTACCCGCTACCGGCTCTCCACTCGAGCTCCCATTCGCCACCGATCCCTCAGAGTCCCTCCCCTCCGTCTCATCCGGCGATGTCATCACCAGCACCATCCCCAGCCACTTCTCTTCCGGTACCAGGTCCCGCAGCGGCACACTCGCCGCCAAATCGAAGAAGGGTATGTTGGGCTTCATGTCCGACTTTCTCAACACCTCAAAGCGCCCAGAGATCAGCACTCCCTACGATCCCGTCCATCTCACCCATGTCGGCTTCAATTCCTCCACCGGCGAATTCACCGGTTTGCCCAAAGAGTGGCAACAACTGTTGCAGGAGAGCGGCATCTCGAGATCCGAACAGGAGAAGAACCCCCAGGCCGTCATGGACATCGTCAAATTCTATCAAGAAGGTCACGGCGACGTCTGGGATAAGATGGGCGCCGTCGAAACCTCCACCTACCTCCCAAACCAAAAACCCCCCGCAGATCCTGCCCTGCAGAACGCTGTGCGTAGATCCCTGTCTTTTGCAATCCATCTTGTTCATCCCCTTTCCCCCAGCGTCCTGCGCCGCCTCCCCCCAAGAAACCCATGCCGTCGCCCGTCGCCCCATCGCCATCGACGCCTTCCGCGCCATCTCCCAACTCGTACCGCCCCGCCCCGGCCCCGCCCACCACCGCGCTCCCCTCCCTCGATCGCTCTACCTCCCAGCGCACCCCAGTCCGCACGACCAAGCCCCAAGATATCGGTCGTGCAAATACAACCACTCGACCAAGACGTCCTCCCAGCGTTGGGGCCGTTCAAGCGCCCCCCCAGACTGGTGCGCCAAAGCCGCCTTCTAAGCACTCGTCTCGATCATCTCGATCTGATATCACACTTAAAGGCGCACAACCTGCAAGGGAAAAAGATCCGAGGGCGGCTGCACAGCAAGCACAACAACTCAGCCCCGCCGTCGCCAGCTTGGCCAAGACCGCCGGCGTCGCTACCCCCCGACGAAGGGAGAAAAAGGACAAGGACAAGGACAGTTCGGACGATATCATCCGACGATTGCAACAAATATGTACCGATGCTGACCCGACAAAGCTTTACCGAAATTTGGTAAAGATTGGCCAGGGGTAAGTCATTTCCTCGACCCTGCCGATAACACCGATAACACGATGTCATCGCAGAGCTTCCGGCGGCGTGTATACCGCATACCAAGTCGGAACTAACCTGTCCGTGGCGATCAAACAAATGGATCTTGACAAGCAGCCCAAGAAAGATTTGATCATCAACGAAATTCTCGTCATGCGTGCCTCGCGACACCCCAACATCGTCAATTACATCGACTCGTTCCTCCATAAGAACGACCTTTGGGTGGTGATGGAGTACATGGAGGGTGGCTCGCTGACGGACGTCGTGACAGCCAACCTGATGACCGAAGGGCAAATAGCAGCCGTGTCAAGGGAGACAGCACAGGGTCTCGAACACTTGCACAGACACGGTGTCATTCATCGTGACATCAAGAGCGACAATGTGTTGCTGAGCATGAACGGCGACATCAAATTGAGTGCGTGCTTGTATCGGGTTTCCATGCTCGCGACTGATCTGTCGTCCAGCCGACTTTGGCTTCTGTGCTCAAATATCGGATCCCAATAATTCGAAACGTACGACCATGGTCGGTACGCCGTACTGGATGGCACCAGAGGTCGTCACTCGCAAAGAATATGGCCCCAAAGTAGATATATGGAGTCTGGGAATCATGGCCATAGGCAAGTCCGACGACCCGTCTCTCGTTCAGCCTTCTCATTTCGTTACCAGAGATGATCGAGGGTGAACCTCCGTACCTTAACCAAAACCCATTGAAGGCTTTGTATCTGATTGCGACGAATGGTACGCCTACCATCGCGAATCCAGAGGCGCTCTCTCCCGTATTCAGTGACTACTTGGCGAAAACCTTGGAGGTCGACGCCGAAAAACGGCCCACGGCGTCACAGTTGCTCGGAGTGAGTCCATTTCTCGGCTGTTCCATCATACCGTACTCATCTTGGCGCAGCATCCCTTCTTCAAACTCTGCGAGCCCCTGCGCACGCTGTCGCCACTCATTAAAGCGGCTCGCGAAATTGCAAAATCCAAGTAGCCGAGCGCCATCACAAGCACTCGTGGTTCGTGACGATCGTTGGATTCCCTCGTATGAGCGATATCTACTTTTGTGACGTTTGCACGTTCCCATTCATCCACTTTCTATATTCACTGTCACACTCTGATACGCTGCATCCGTCCCATTCTTTACTCGAAAATGCCTACCTAGTATAGCATCCTGAAAGTTTCCAGAGTCACGCTTCTGTACCGCAGGGTTACCCTTTGATATCCATCGGTCTTGTAATACCTTCATGCTGGCCCCCTACCTAGCTTCTTCTCATGTGACCCGGATAGACTAGTCTCGAAATGCACACGATGATTCTTATTCTTGGCTTGTCAACCAAACCGATATGGATGGAGTAGAAATGTACAATCTGACATGACTAACGATACAAAAATGTTGTGCGAGCTGCAGAGCAATGCGTGATTTGATCGTCCAAGACCTCAACCGAAGAACCGCAGAAATTCTATTCTAATAATCAGGGCTCCAACCTAGGGCATATTCTTGTATCAGGGCGAGGGGGCAGGGGAAGGTGTGTGGCTCATACCGTGATAGATCGTTGCCAGGTTGACAATGTCCGTCGCCTCCGCAATGAGCTCGTTGACCGTATACTCAACGCTGAGTGACTTGTCCAACTTGCGAGCCACAGAGTTGAGTGCACGGTCCGCTGCTTCGTTGACGGGCGCGCTTGCCGCTGGGTCACGGCCCGGTCCAAACTGTCGATCGTCCGGGGACACACGTCCGACAGGATCGTTGGTGCTATCCTGAATCTTTTTGATCTTCAGTTCGCTCGCGGTCCTATGGGAGACGGTCCGGTTGAGCCTTGTTCGACCCAAACGGAACGGAACCAAACAAAAGAAATAAAGAGAAAGGGTGGGACATACCAGGAGTGGAGGGGATCGTGCTTGAAGACTTCGAGCACAGTCATGATAACGTCGGACCGCTCACGGAGGACGCGTAGTGTTTCTTCTGCACATCGCTGGAAAACACCTTGAGTACCCGAATAGCCCATTCCGTCCACCATGTCGCGCGTCATTCGGAATGGGACATGTTCTGGGACTCGCAATAACTTTCCCTGGGGCAAACGTAAGATGAATAGTAGTTGGTGTGTAGGGATTCTCACTTGATCAAAGGCAATCCCGAGATCGATGTGCACGACCTCTCCCGTCATATTATCCATTAGGATGTTGGACACATGTCGATCTCCTAGACCCAAAACATGACCCACGATCGACGTGGTCGCGACGCTCCGTATGTAGTTCAGTCGCATCGCAAACCAGTCGATGGGTGACTTGTGCTTCTCTGTGAAATAGTGCCTCATGACAGGGGCTGTCTTGTCACAGATCTCTTTAAAGTGGGCAACCAGGGCTTCCACCCTGCCTTGGTGGCGATCCCGCGTTTGTCTGAGACTAGCTTGAATATCACCATGCTTGGGGTCGTTGGGCCGATATCTTGGGAAAGGAGAAGCGTCAGCCTAGCAAATACTGATTCATCACATTTACTCGCTTCGGATGGGCCATCCCTAGCCACGTTTGGAGCGGAACTGTATTGCCAACGAATTCCAGAACTCCAGCTTGGGTGGCAAGAGGCAAGACGGTATACCCGCGAACTTTCAGGTCGCGTTTTTTGGTCTCCCTGTCACATCCAAGAACGACATTGACCAGGTCAAAGACTTGTTCCATGACAGCGTCCTGTCTTAGATCATCATTCCCGCCTTTGAACTTGAAGACAGAGTCAGCTTTCGTGCGGTAAAACTTATTCTCGCAAAGCGCTTACCAACTGCTTGTATTTTTCACCATCAGAACCGTAGCAGATGCTAATCTTTGGGGCGTTTATTCCTCCCGCTATCGTAAAAGTGGAGTCATAGTGGCTGATCCAGACACAGCGATCGTACTTCAAGGTAGTATCAATAGCCGGGTGGGATGTAACAACCGGCACTTGAGGGTCGCGAAGCCGGCGAATCATTAGGTTGTCCGGTATGGGCAGGAAACCCTTGGCTTTCTTGTCCTTGACAGGGTACCTGGCCCACTCGATAGATGCATCACACACCTGCTCGATCGCTTTGACACGCGTAGCATATCGCGGATCGCTCAGCAGTTGGCCAAAAATGTCGGCAGCAGCACTGGAACGATCGATTTGAGCTTGCGATAATGTTGGCTCTCGACGACTGGATAGTCTCCTGCTCACTGACGACTGTCCGGATCTCTCGGGTCGTATGCAGTAGACTTGGTACAGGCTATGGAAAGGATGTTCTTGGCACATCCGGATAACAAGCCCTTGAAGTATTTGTTGGCTTGCTGGCAGTTCGCCTTGTGAAGGGCGTGAGATACGAGCAGAAAGCTGATGGGAAAGGAAAATAAATTTCCTCGAAGGTATTCGCGAGACCGCATTCCTCAACGTGTCTTGCAGTCTCCGATCCTCGAAATTCGCAAACCACAGAGAACAAAACCGAAGAGGCACGTTGTCGTCGAAGGTGTCCGAGGCAGTGAGGCATTGCGAGTACATGTTGATGGCGAGGTCAAGAAACGCGACCAGTTGCCCACTATGTTGTTTATAAGCCTCTTCATCCTCCGCTAGAACGGCCTTCGCCTTCTTCTGGTCCTCAGAAAGGGCATAATACTCGTTTGAGCCCGGATGAGTTCGAAGGAGTTGGCTTTCTCTCTGTTTAATCTCTTGGCTCTTGCGATCTACGTATGTCTTCCACCGCACGGCATCCGGCGACTTGGTGATGGCATGGTACTGATGCTCTGCAAAGAGTGCACATTTGTGGAAGATGCTGGCACATGCATTTCCACGACTGTCGATCTGTTTTTCCACTTCCATGGCAAGTGCTGTTGCTGTATCAAAATATTTGTGCTTGATGTCCATCGGCTTTTCCAGGCATGCTTCCGAAATCCATGATCCCTGACGTGTTGAGAATGTTTAAGAATGCTGACATGGTCATGATGAAGCACCTACCAAGTGTGCCATAGAGAGTGCTCGTTCGATCACTTGCTCAGGCTCATTGGAAGCGGCTTTGTTTTGCCGAAGCAAAAGGTCTTTTAAGAACTGAACGGCCAGCTTCTGTTCATTTTGAAGCCAAAGGACGTGCGCAAACTCTTGAGACACTTCATGGGTAGAAATGCCCTCAAGACGACGGGCCTTCACAACAGAGTTTAGCGCCACTTGAAGTTGATTCGACTCTCGTGCTGCAACAGAAAGGCGGACAAGGCAGGATTTCTCAAGCTCTAGCAAACTGTTATTAAACGGTGTGATCATATCACCAATCCGTTCACGTTCTTCCTTTCGTCGTACGGAGCGGATCAAAGATACCCTAGTCGCTAGTATTCGTTCAAGACTACTGAATCTGGATGTGGCTATAAGCGCGTGATCAGCTACTCGACAATGAACACTCACTCAAACTCGGGATTGATGTCAACAAGCTGTGATTTCGACCGGATGTCCGAAGATTTAGAAGTGAGGAGGTCTTGGATGGAACGTCGTCTCCATTGTGTAAGCTGATTGAGAGACATAATGTTCCGCGCTATCTCTCGAATTTCTGTGATGTCTTCATTCCCGAGAGTTCGCAATCGTTCCATGGCATCACAAAGGGCAGATTGGATAGTGGAGTCGATTACGTGTGGATCTCTTTCGCGATAGATGGCACGAAGAGCACGGTAAAGGGTAATGTTCGAGTCCTGAGAGTCTTCGGTGTCCGGCAAATCCCATGTCTCTGTGCGCCATCCTAGTTGATAAGACATAGTGGATGAAGCTTCAACTGACTGGAATCCTCTCTGCGCGCCTTGAAGAGTACCAATGGCAAGATTGTCGAAGCCGAATGCATGGAAAGACTGGAGGAGGCCATCCGCGTCCATCGACTCACGACTCCCAGCTTCGATTGCTGCACCGTGGAAACGAAACGCCTTGTCCCATTGGTGTTCGTGATGGAAACGTTTGATCAAGAAATGGTGGAGATCAGTGGTCTTGATACCGTAAAAGCCGTCAGGCTCGTCGATATGTCCGTATATCTCGAATAGTAGATGTTCGATACCATCAGGTGATTCCTTGTTGAGTTGTCCATACTCGACTGCAAGCTCCAAAAACAGTAGCGCAGTGGTATACGACCCGCAACCAACCGCGCTCTTTGCTAAGAGGCGGAAGTTGACATCCAACCATTTGTCGTGCGCCAGCCAGTCGTTAGAGCCAACAGGATGGAAGCTACGCAGATGAAGAATGACGTCGGCTATGACGCGCATGCAAGATTGACTAGCGTCTTCGGTAGCCAGCACAGCAGTGAAATAATCCGAAAGCTTCTTCCTCGCAGATGTGGCTGAGGATGTGCTTTGCAAGAGTTCCCTCGAAAGTAGAGTGTGAACGAGGATAGGAAGTATTTCTTTCGCGAATTGAACGTTATTCGCAATGAGGGGAGTAAGTTGAGCGTAGAACTTGTCGGAAGAGTTCAGTATGTCGTTCAGAAGCATTGAGAGAGAACAGATCCATTGAGCAAAGTCGGTAGGTGCATGTGAGGTGGGGTCGAGCTCTGCAACGTTGCGTACTGGACGAACAGACAGTACCGCCGGGAACTGCTGGAAGAATTCGAGTGGAGCTAGATATTCCGAGGACCAAAGATGGAAAGCTAGAGTCTCCTCGGATGATGCAGAAATAAGCGATTTAAGAGTGAGATAGACAAGATACACCTCCGAAGGATCAATTCCGTCAAGCATAGCGAGCAATGTTTGTATGATAGATCGGTGAGGCAGAGGACTGTCCTTTGACTCTTGATGACGGATACTTTTTCGGTGTATTGCGCGCAAGGTCTGGGGGTCGGGATGCTCGCTACCAAAACCATAGATGGTGCCAGTGTTGGCGACAAGCAGAGAGGCGAACGCGTCAATATCATCTCGCTGTAGATGGTCCATCGGGGGAATGTAATCCTTGAGACGCCAAAAGTCTGTCATAGCGAACTGCGATTTGTTGTAGGCATGTTGTTCAGCTAACTCAAGCAATCTTCGCACAAGCCGGAACTTGTTTGAAGTTATACGTTGGTCGCGTAAAGTAGCGGACAGGCTATCGGCAGTGATGTCCTCTATAACGGATAAGAGGTCCGGTGAGGGGTGATGGGACCACGCTGGCAGAGCCTTCAAGACTTGGGCTTTAATTCTTGAATTCCTACAAAGTGCGAGTGCCTGTTCGTCGACCCACAGCAAGAGTTCTTGTTTCTGCTTTGCTGCACCAGAAACACTTGAAGCAGTATGGTCATCGTCCAACAGTGCGCAGACACGAATCAAGATATCGGGAAAACGTTGGTCAATATGGGCCTCAGTTTGATAGATGGCGAAGCCCCACTCCAAATACGATTGTGCGGCTCGAATGAGGTCCGCTTGTGCTAGCAAAGACGATGATTTTTGGATAAAGGTGTGGAGTAAGGTAGGATGCTTGAACCTTTCGCTAAGGACAGCGACCAAAAGACTGACACCATTTAGCAAGCGAAGTTGTTCGTTGACAAATGGTGTAGAGTGGAGTTCCGCAAAAATCTGGTGAAGGACATGGTACGAGATGCTGGTGACATGTTCTGAGACTGCCACTGAAGTACACCATCGTAAGGACCGCAGGATAGTGCTAGTGCCGAAGCGGGGTAGGTTGGGGGGATGAAATCTGAAATCGTTCAAGCGGCGGTATCGATTAAGAGATATGAATGTCCGAGCAGCTTCATGCATGCCATGAGCACGCAAACCCTCAACGATTGCGCCATCGTCCGAAAAATCTTGGTCGCCAAAGGAACGGATGACAGAGGCTGTGATGCTTGCTGCATTTTGCCGTATACATTGCATGAACCCTCCGAGAGGACGAAGGTCGACGTTCTTCGATTGAAAAAGTTCCTCGAGGCGATTCATGAGTGTAGAATCACTAACGTGAGTCGTATCGACAAGGGAAACGAGTTGCAACCCAATGAGGTCTCCGATGCAAGCTCGATAACCGTCTGTAATGGTCCTTTGGGTAGCGGAACAATGGCTGACAAACAGTTGTTGACCATGTGCTATTGCTTCTGGGCTTCCACCTCCCTCCATCAGGTTGGCGGGTGTAAATAAACGAAATGCTGCCTCCGCACATTCTCTTCTATTCGCATAGCCGAGTAAATTCGGCGGCAGTCGCAGGATATCGAGGGAATTTTGTCGAATCGACAGCGCAATTTGGGAAGCGTAAGCCTCAAAAAGTTCGCTGGGTTTGGTAAGTCCAAGGCGCTCGGAAACACCATGCAGTACCATCTGGATATGGCGGGAATATAGCGGGCTATGGAAGGCTGCTTCCAGAAGATGCCAGTAAGGACCTCGTCGCACGTACGAACTGGCGATCATGATGTTGCCCAGACAAAGTGTCCTGGTGAGCATGGACTCATACCTGACAAGTCTGGTTAGACTAGCCATAGCTGAAGGGAAAGGATCGTACTCTGCAAGATCCCTGGGCAGCGAATCACGAACGAGTTGATAGAAAACATCGAGGTTCTCGCGCTCGTGGATGAGCTTGCCGTGGCCAACAGCGAACAAGCTTGCACTGAGAACGGCGGTACGGAAACGAACGCGAATATCCTCGTCAAGGTTTAAAGCCAGCAAGGTGTTTAGGGGACGCTTGATTTCGACGTCGTGATAATCAACAGGCCAGAAACGCTGTTCAGGATCTTCTGCGAGATATGCTGCCAAAAAGCGAGAAACCAAGTCACGTATCTTCCAAAATGTGGTTTTCTTTTTGGTTTCCGTCGCCTCCATCATATTGGATATCCATCCACAAAGAATTTGCACGTGTTCACCAATGGCGGATGTGGCAGCTCCTTTTTCCAGCCAGATATGCAAAGATGACTTCAGTAAGTCGACGACCACGAAATGGAATTGATCGTTGATAGCATGAGAGTATCTCCGAAGGAGATCGGCGCATTTAACCAGCAGGTTGTCCAGGACATCAAGGGTAAGGGTGAGGAGCCGCCTACGCACGACTGTTAGAAGTGGGGGCCCAAGCAGCAGGAGTTTTTCCTCGGGACATTCCACCACTAACTTGATAAGTTCCTTGTCGCGTGGTGTTTGCTCGGTCGGACACTGCAAGACAGGAACAGAAGCAAGGAAAATGACGCATATTTCCACCAAATTGCGTGTTGCAAGAGTCACCGGTGATGTACATTCTTCTTGTGGCGTGGTACTTTGGGTTGTTCTGATCGGATCAAATCCATCATGTTCCGTTGCTCCGGAATCTTGCCTATCAGTCGACTGATCGGTGAGGGTGCCAATCAATTGTCTAAGCTTCTTCGCGATTGTTGCGAAAGCATTTTGAACCTGAAGACAAATAGGTCAGTAAGGGTCACGAAAAAGAGGGTAAAGGGAAACGTACATCTACATTTTCCCACAAAAGTTGCAGAAGCTTGAGCTGGCTAGGAGAGCGAACATGGTTTGAGATCCGTGCCTGTAAGCTGCGGAGTATATGAGACTTGATCCCAGACTCCAAGCCAGGTTCGATCAAGGCTGCCCATTTGTCACCGACATCATCTCGATCCGCATCGACGACCAGGGGTTCCAACGCCTTTAGGATCAAGAGTCTTTCCTCCGGGGTCCACTTGGTGTCCGTGATAAAAGGAGCAAGAAGAAAAACCACCTTCCCAGATGATTGGATGACCCGCCTGTTGCTATGCGTTCCATTCAGCGAAAGGAGGGACTCGAACATAAGAGCGGTTATAGCTGCATCGAGAACCTGCCGAACTTTCTCCGCAGTGGGGCGCATTTTGTTATCTCTCACTATCTCCCATTCGGATGCAAGGGACTCCATAGCCTTGATTAAGAATGCTGAAACTCTCCTCTCCCGACCTTTTGGAGGCATAAGTTCTTGATCTGTTCTGGTCATCAGCGACGAGGTCTCTTGAAAGACATTTGCATCTGCAAATGGGCTTCCATGTCGGCCAACCACGGGAAGTCTTGCATGAAGTACATAATCTCGGATAATCCCTGTTTTATGATGTTCCTCCATGACATTTACGATGTCGCAATCCGGAAGCACCATGCGGCAGACCGGGTCACTGCGTCGTGAGCATCCGCATATGCTCTCCAGAAGGCTCAAGAAATCGTTGATAGTGTGGGGAGGCATACGAGATCGACCACCAACATCCTTTGCTGAGGTGCCAACCCGCCAGTTGTCGAGAAGCCAGCTCAGGACCTTCTCCTCTAGTTGCATGCGATACAATCTGACATCTTGGCTGGCCACCCTCAAACACTGAGCAAGGAACATGCAAACAGCATCGTAGGGAAAGCTTGGACCCTGGAGATCTAGGTCTTTCGCAAGCGACTCGATTTCCGAGAGGACGCGCTGAGGTGTGAGGAGATGTCGCGAATAGCTTACGAGTGTGTGCGCAGCGTGACAGGCCGCCCGGCACACTACTGGAACGTTTGCGCGACGCATGGCATGTGTCCATATGGGATCCCAGGTAGCAGATCCACGCAGACGGGTGTTTGCCGTGAGGGTACCAGCGGAAGGAGAGACTGAAGATGGTTGCGCGCCATCACAACGAGCTATGGCTGCTAGGCAGAGAAATGCCCAAGACTGGATAGGTACCTCATCTACCGAAACGAATTGCAGTGTAGTGGCGATTACATCGTTTTGTAGAGAGTTGTGAAGTCGATGCCAGTGTCGATCGATGAAGAAGAGTAGAATTTGCAGGTGATAGACCCTTACGCCCACCGTTGACGTGGCTTGTAAGGAATAGAGAAGGCTCGATATCGGATCTTCCCGTTTTGCTCGTTTGCCTTTACAGCTGCCCTCGGGAGAGCCTGTATGCATAGACTCGGAATATTCAAACAACTGTAAAGGTCACATTTAGTCAAGTTTCTTGACCAGGAAATAGATTCATTACTTTCTCAGCGCAGTCGGCCTGTAGCTCGAGCAACGCCCACGCCAATGCTTGGCTCGCATCGAAGTTCCACCCAGCTTGGAAAGTCTGGGCAACAAATATCCCTCGCTCGTTGGCTCCGTTAGCGATTACTTGCAACCTAAGTGACTCGATCGAGAGAGCTTCGACACTCCATCGGCTATCCGCTTCGCCATTGAGAAGATTCCAGAGCCTCTGAACACCGTCTGCCCAACCATGATTCGGCGTATCACGAGTTGCCGTTAGAAAGGGGAAGAGAGTCTTCAGAATACCCACTAAGCTTTCCTTGATCCGCTTGTTCTTAGTTCCCCATAACCCCACCAGCGCATCCCAGGCATAACAAGCAAAATCATCAACCTCCTGTCTGCAATTAAGGGCTACTTGGGAGAGGAACGGCTGCAAAGCCAGAAGGTAGTCGTGGTGTAGAGAAGTGTCCGCAGGGTAACGCTCCAAGAAACGTCTCATACGCCAGAACAATGACGGTGTAATAGGCACCGGAATAGAAGTGTTGTCCGGATCGGTCGGAACTGGTCTCTCCACCTCGGCCAGGAAGGGTGCACTAGAATGACGAAATAAGAGGGCCAAGAGAGACGCACACTCAATCTGCTCGAGAGACACAGTATGACGGGGTGCACGGCGATCGGAGCGGTTGTCGGTAGCCGCTCCTGGGACAGGTGTAGCGCTGCGCTCCCTCAGTGGTCTTTTTCGCGTACCAGCAAATCGACCGGTGGGCGGAAGACTACCATCCTCGGACGGCAAGGAGTCGCTTTGGTACATAGAGTCGTCGGCCGGGACAGAACTTGCTATCTGGTCTTTTGTCTGGACAAGGTCGTCTTCTATGGGATCGTTTAAGATGACATTGAAGCTGATCTCCACAAGCTTGAGCCAGACGTCGACATTGAGATGGTCCATGTGGGGAGTCCAGGAGAGCAAGATTTTGATTGTTTTAATGTAATCCAAGGCTACCGGAGTGAACAATTGACTACGATGGATGATCATTTGAGTAAGATGGTCGAGGAGAGGTGTTAATGCTTTCTTGCTGAGACAGTGGACGCTCCGCTCGACCAGCCAACGTACGGCAGCCGCGGCTTCTGTGAGTCTGCGTTGAGCTGCTGCACCAGTTGTTCCCGACTTTCCACTTTTCTTGATGGTGTCAGCCTTCTCGATCTTGACCGCCGTGAACAAGGCTTGGTAGAGAACCAACCAGCCACGACCGTCTTCAATGCTGTACACCGCATCCTCACGGGCAAAAGCAGAGCGGAGTAAGGTGACCCCCTCCTGACGTTCCTTTACTTTCTCGCTTTTGAGACGGTCAATAACCGTCTTCAGGTTGGACATTAGAGGGAGAACGAGGTCAGAGTCGAGACGCGACTGTGGCAGGGCTCGCGAGGACGAGTTTGTACATGTTTGGTTCACAAGTATAAAAGCACTACCTTCTGCGTGCTCGCGCAGTTCACGGCTTCTTTCTGCCCGGACAGTCAAGTTTTGACTCCACCCTGTACCGGTTCTGGTGAAAAGCCAATATTGACCCTCGTTTCCTCGTCCGTTTGGCGTGGAAATGGGCAGCTGAGAAGTGCAGATTTTATGATTTAGTAAATCTGTCATGGTATCCGTCTGTCCTACATACACACATACTGTAGTAGCCAACTGCAATCTACTACAACTTGGCCAAGCATTTCACGTGACCGCGTTGAAGAGATGCGCGTAACGCGAGCAGAGGTGAATCACATCGCGTGGTTACCTTCAACGTCCTACTGGCAATGTCTAGTTCCAAGGGAGCACTTTCGGGCCTTCGAACTGTCCAGCGAGACTGGTCCACGAGCTCGAAGACTGATTCAGATTCTTCCCAACAGTCTCTTGACGCCCGGGCGCAACGTCTCAGGGACATTCAAGCTGGTCTGGATCGACGAGAGCAAACTAGCGTTTCCTCTTTACTCCTGCAGAACTACGCCAGCGTTGCCACGGGAGACGTAACCAACGGTAGCAAACGACCTCTTCCAGCATCAACTGATAAACCGACTGCGAAGAAACGGGCTTTACCCCCCAGCTGGGAGACGGACATATACACTAGCTCGTCCAGCTTCACGAAAGTCGCGCGCACTTCCTCGGCTGTGGCAACCAAGCCCATTGGCGTTTCAGCAACGACGGTCGCTACCCCGCCATCCCAGCCAACAGGTACCTTTCTTAGCCAAGAGCAAACACAGATTCTTCGACTTGTTGAACTTGAAAAGAGTTTATTCTACACTGGAAGCGCTGGTAGGCGGAAAAACTTCATTCTTGCGCATATTTATATTTAACAATTTCACCATACAGGTACCGGAAAGTCCGTTCTTTTGCGGGAGATTATCAGCACCCTCCGGAGAAGATATTATAAGAATCCCGATGTAGTGGCAATCACTGCCTCCACAGGTGCCGTTCACTTGTAAATACTTCAGATCGACTGCTTGTAAGGCTAAGTGTCACCTTATAGGCATTGCTGCGTGCAATATTGGAGGCATGACCATCCACTCATTTGCAGGCATAGGGATCGGAGAGGGTACCGTGGATGATCTTGTTTTCAAGGTCCGGAAAAACAAAAAGGCTGCCACACGGTGGGCTCGTACCAAAGTGCTCATTATTGACGAAGGTGAATTTGTCGACACTTGAAATGTTTCCGCTATGTAATACACTCCAGTTTCTATGGTAGATGGCGATCTGTTTGACAAGCTGGCAAGAATCGCTTGTACCATCCGCAAATCTCAGGAACCATTTGGAGGGATCCAAGTACGCTCTCTTTTCCTTTCGTGGGTACACTCTCGTGGAACACGGGTAGGTCGTTGTTACCGGAGATTTCTTCCAACTTCCCCCCGTGACCAAAGGGACGGCTCAAGTGAAGTTTGCGTTCGAGGCGGAGATGTGGAACCAAACGATCAAACACACGTTTAACCTCACAAAGGTCTTTCGGCAAAAGGATCAAGGTCAGCATTCGTTGACGAAAAATCCGCCACCCACTCACAACTTGTGCAGAATTTATTGATATGCTTAATGAGATGAGGTTTGGGCGGCTAACGCAACGCTCTGTTTTGAAGTTTAAATCACTCTCTCGTGAAATTGAATATGGGGACGGCCTTGGACCAACAGAACTGTGAGTGCAGTTTTTTCATTGAGTACTACACTCGCTCATCATATGCTATAGATTCCCGCGCAGAGAGGACGTCGACAAATCGAACCACAGTCGAATGTCAGTCCTTAACGCGGAAGAGAAAGATTTCATTGCTAGTGATGCCGGAACAATCGCCGATCCTGCCCAAAGAGAAAAGATGCTCTCAAATTTCATGGCCCCTAAGAGGCTTACTCTGCGTGCTGGTGCTCAGGTGATGCTTACCAAGAACATAGATGAATCACTCGTGAACGGAAGTATGGGCAAAGTGTTACGGTTTGTGAACCCCTCGTTGTATCAAACGGCTTATGACGACGTCGATGGAAATGGGCGATCCAAGTCAGAGAAAAAAAAGCCCTCGACGAATGACATGTTGGTTCCTCTCGTGGAGTTCTTGTTGCCTAACAAGATGAAACGAGAAGTTCTGGTTACGCCTGAAAACTGGAAGGTCGAACTTCCCAACGGCGAAATACAGGTCTCAAGAACCCAGGTGGGAATACAAAGTCTTTGATAGATACTGAGCATGTTTCCTGACTCGCTGTCAGCTCCCTTTGATTCTTGCGTGGGCTATGAGTATTCATAAGTCTCAGGGACAAACATTAGAACGGGTCAAAGTTGACCTCGGTAGGGTGTTCGAGAAAGGCAGGTCCAGCGTGGGATGTTTCCACCACCATACTCACTCAATTTCCAGGTCAAGCATACGTGGCTCTATCTCGTGCAACTTGTTTGGACGGACTTCAAGTTCTCAACTTTGATCCGAAGAAGGTATGCTGAAAGTTGTACTCGTGTCGGGTCCATGACTCACTCGTTTCGACAGGTCCAAGCTCATCCCAAAGTTATTAAGTGGAGTGGAACGTTGCAGACTGTACTGGATCAGTGAAATATTCATGCCTACCATTTACCATACAACGCGCGCAGTAGCCTTCAGCCTGCTGCGGATGTACAATATTATACGCTATCAACAGTTGTTGTCTAGTCTATAGTACTTTCCCCCTCAATTGTGGAGGTTTTGGTTTTGTTCAATCTAGATGGTGAAAGAGGTTGGTGCCTTTAGGACAACCCTTGCACTCTAATCATTACCGCTCGAGAGTCACACCTCCATTGTCATAGGCCAGGGAGGCTCAGATCTGTGGAAGTGCGTTGCCAAGCTGGGGGTGGATAGATTTGTTTCCGACTCGGAGGTAAATGTGATCATCTACTCGGACTCCCTCTTCGGAGGTAGTATTCGGATCAGATACGTCTTTGTTTGGCCAACTGACATGTTATGTAATCACTGATGAAGAGTTAATCTCTAGCACGTGAATTTCATTCGAGCTATGATGATGTTTTCCATTCGAGCTGTTCGCCGTTCCATGTCCCTCGCTCGCCCGCAAGACTGGAAGGCGCTCGCCCCTCCTATCCCAAACTTTGTTCACCAGCCCTCCACCCTTCCCCATCTCCCTCTTCCTTCTCTTCCTGCTACTCTTCATAGACTCAAAGACTCCTTGCGTCCACTCGCCCGTTCTACCAAAGAGTTTGCTACCGTATGCCGCAAGATCGATGACTTGGCCCGCACAGATGGCTCCGGCCCTCTCCTCCAGCAGTCGCTTTTCCAACGCAAGGATGAACGAGATCATTGGTTGGAAGAGTGGTGGGACGATCTTGGTTATCTTGGTTATAGAGACTCCGTCAGTCCCCTCTCTTTCATTTCTCCTCTCCCTCATATTGGTTTTCTAGGTCGTCGTTAACGTATCATACTACTGTGAGCATATCCTAACCCTACCTGAATTCATCATTACTCTTTCATCTATAGATGGGTTTGAACCTCAACCTACACATCTTCCCCAGACTCCTTCCGCTCGTGCTGCTGGCCTCACTCGCGGCGCTATGCTGTTCAGGCAGAACCTCCGTTCAGGTCATCTACCCCCCGACATGATTAAAGATACCGAACTTTGTATGGATACCTATCGGTCCGTCTGCCCTAAATCTCCTCTCGTTTCCTCGCTTATGCTCAACCTAGTTGGATGTTCGACTGTTGCCGTGTCCCGGGCACACAAGGTGTCGACTGGAGCGTCTCTTATGCTGGTAGCCTAAATCCCCACGACGACCTAGGGCACGTCATCGTCATACGTAAGAATCGCTTTTGGAAGATAAAGGCTGAAGTTGGGGGAAAGGTGGCTAGCATGAATGATTTAATTAGGTGCGATTCGTCTTCTGGAGCAATTTCCCCCGAATTCTGCAGCAAGGTCTTCTCTTCAAAATCTGGATATTCCCTTGTTTGAAGATAATGCTTATATAAGTTCACCACAGTCAGTTTCAGTATATATATGACCACAGCACCGACGAATATCCCGCGATTGGTGTCCTAACCGCTCATAACAGGGATATATGGGCAAAGGTGTGTGGCCCGCGATATTTTCTTTATCTTGCTAGCAATTATCCATCATACTTCGGCAGCTGACATGAATCTAGGACTTTGCACTTCTATCCTCTATTCCCCACAACGCCAATCTCCTTCGCGACATTCATTCCTCCGCTTTCGTGGTGTCTTTGGATGATTCAACACCACCTCCAGAGATTGATGTAGACGTTTCGAGGGCCTTGTGGCATGGAACACTCTCGGTGAGTGTCTTTTGGCGGCGAGGCGTGCTTCTATTAACTTATCGGCCGCTCACACAATTGTGTTACCGCCTGTAGTCACCGGTAAATCCAACTAGCGTTTCACGAACCCTTTCTTCAAGATACGTCGATAAACCTATCCAATTCGTAGTGTTTGATAATAGTGTCGCGGGGTTGATGGGAGAACACAGTGTCATGGATGGAACCCCCACTATCCGTGTATGCGACGAGGTACTGGAATTCCTGGCAGATCCCAAGTCGGATTTCCAGTTGTCACCCTCGGCCTCCGTCGCTGCACCACCCGTACCTCTGGAATTCGATCTGGAAACCATCCCCGAAATCCACGAAGCAATATCAAAATCTCGACAGTTCTTGCACGATCTTGCATCCTCTCAGTCCCTTTCTTTCCTCAGGACGAATTACGGCAAAGCTGCGATCAAGTCATTCGGGGTAGGTCCTGATGGATGGGCTCAGATGGTTGTGCAGGTTGCATATGCACGGCTCGCAGAACGATTTGGTGAAAACGGGCGAGTCACGCCGTGGCCCGTGGGTACATACGAGGCTGCTACGACTAGGAGATTCTACAAGGGGCGCACGGAGACTATCAGGGTAGTGAGTGATGAATGTACTACGTTCGTACGGGCAATGTTGGGACAGTCTGGTGAGTTTCGTCATGATTTCTGATTTTATAAGGAGGTTAACCGTGTTGGGTGATTGGCGATCAATGTAGCAACGAGAGATGAGAAAGTGCGATTGTTGAAAGATGCGGTCAATAAACATGCACAACTTGCCCAAGAAGCCGCAATGGGCGAAGGTGTGGATAGACACATGTTAGGTTCGTTGCTCCTTCCTGCAGCTTAGTATGTCAATTAATTCTTCTCTCACTAACCAGGTCTCCGCCTCTCCAAACCATCTTCCTTGCCTGCACCAGCATTGTTTACAGACCCACTTTACACCCGCTCCTCACATTGGACACTATCTACCAGTTCAGTTTTCAGTAGGCACGTTGGGGTGTATGGATGGGGAGAAGTTGTTCCTGACGGGTTCGGAGTTGCTTACATGACCGGATTCGATGGTATGTTCCACCGTTAATGAAACAAGGATACTCACCTAAGGATGCCTTTGATAACAGATTACCTGCAATTCACAATTACATCTCGCGCTGAAATGCCCAACACAGAATTTACAGAGGAGATTAGAAAGGCGGCAGAGGAATTCTACGAATTGTTTGCCGGCTATAGTGCTGCCTCCGAAGGACTGAGGTTTAATGCGAAACTCTGATGACGCTGTAATTCTGAATTCACGATAATACGATCATGCAGTGGGACCGTGCCTCGAGGCCAAATACGCAGAATCGTGGATCAAGTGTCCGAGGTCTAAATAGATTTGCTGATAGCATTTCTCAGACGCAGGATCCTAAGTACAGGAACTGTAATAAAGCGTAACGGTACTCTGATACAAGATACGCTTGGAGATATGCAACTACATCGACATGGACAAGTGGGAAGGAGACGGACAGGAATAAGATGAACAACACGACTAGCGAGAATTTACCCCATGTACATATTTACGCGTCATCTTCATCCTCTTCGACTACCGCCTTGGATTTCTTTGCTCGGGATGATGTAGCCCTCGGCTTTTTGGCGGTAGCAGCCGACTTCGTTGATGCAGGACGCTACAACACATCAGACCATGAAAAGAGACAATTACAATATGCCAACCTTTCTCTTCTTGCTGGCGGACTCGTCCGCCTCCTCGTCTTCCTCGTCTTCTACCCCAGCCAATTCCTCGGCAAAATCCTCACCAGAAAGTTCCGACTCATCCTAATGGTCGAGGGGATTCATAATAATGTCTTCATGTATCCGTGATGTCCTCACCTTGGCCGCTTTTCTCTTCGGAGCGGACTTCCTAGCAACGGGTTGCCGTCGGGTCGTCCCCTTTTGCTTCTCTGCATTTTCGTCCCCCTCGGGTTTCTGGAAGATAGATTAATGAAGACAAGACTCGGAGACGAGGTATGGCGCAGACCTTTGCACGGGCCCTCTTGGCAGGGGCACTCTTGCTTTTTTCCTCGGTGTCCTCAGCTTCGTCTTCACCTTCTGAGTCAATCTTCTTTGCTTTCGTTGCACGCTTCTTCTTTGGCTTTTCTTCCTCATCCCCCTCGGCTTCGACCTTTTTCTTGGCAGGGGCGCGCTTCTTCTTAGGTTTCTCCTCGTCGCCTTCAGCATCAGCTGGCTTTTGTGCGGTCGGAGGGATGTCTTCGTCAGCAACATGTCCTTCTTCCCATGCACGTCGCACGCGTGCTTGGTCTTCCTCTTTCAGGTCCTCGAACCCGTCGAGGTCATCAGGATTGGAGAACTTGGCCTTCATATTGGTTATAATCTTTGGCGTGGTGCATCCCCAGTGACGCCATGCACTGTTAAATAATAATGAAATACCGTAGGTGAGCATGAGATATAGGAGATGTAGCATGAGCGTACAAGCTGGTGTTACCCCTGAAGTCAACGATGGAGCCGACCCGTAAAGTGCCTTTGGCTATGGGGGTACCTAGAAACATCATATATACCTCATATTTCATATTTGCATTGGACGCTTTCTCACCTGAACAAGGCTTGGCGCCTTGGATAGAACACAAAAAAATAAGTACCCGACCGTGGTGAACAAGGAAGCCCAACATGCCTTTGCATTTTGCACGAGCAGAGCCCGCGTATTCGAGGCGATAACCACTCTTTTTGGTCGCTCCCTCGTTGTCAGACATCAGTCAGAGATGCGGTTTGGTTGGGGATGGAGGTGTGGATGAAAGGAAAACAGATGGGGATGGTTCATCTCGACGCGATGTGGTTTTGTTGAACCGCCCTGTGCCTTCAAAGTCCGACCCCCGTGTTGCCCTCAGCGCACGGACCTCTTTTTATCGTGCTCGCTCATGTGTTGGTCGAATTTTTTACAGGTTTCTGGAGATCATGGTCGGAAGTAAGTCACGACATCGGATCCAGTTTATTTGTCCAAACAACGGCGAGGGAGTATGTGTGGTCTACTAGTAGGCTGCACAACCGAGTCCGAAACCTTGCCACACTTCCAACAGCTTTGTTCCACTGCAACACTTCAGTCGACTATTCAATAATGATCCAGCACCACACGTGTCGTGGCCCAGGTACTAGTGTACAAGCATAGCAATGTGGCGTCGAGTTTGCATCGAGTAGTTCGCTCCTTATCCCGTCAATGATCTTCTAGATTCGAATTCCATCCCCATTCGTGAAATCGTATGTGTGCATGCCACCTCCAGAATCACCGCTGGTATAGAAATGAGACGTGTGCTGTCGTGTGAGTGATCGATACTCACATGACCAGTGGGAGCTCCCCGTTCCGCTGGTCCCCAATGGAAAAGTGACCAACGTCAAAGTCAGTCCTCCCGATGATCGCACCTTGAACCTCATCTGTGCTTCCTAGTGCCGGCTCCCACAACCGCACGCAGCCTCGCGAGCAAGTTAGTGCCCATTGATTTGACCAAATTTATTTGATAGTAACATACCATCATCGCCCCCACTCACGATTCCAATCCGATCCCTACCTTGTATCCAATTGACTCCGACAACACCAAACTCTCCACCTCTCAGAGTATCTGAATCGCAATGCGCAAATCGGCAGAGCGGCCCGTGCGATAACGCACGCACGTCGTAGATGTGTAGTACGTTGTCATTTCGCGCGACAGCCAGGAGACGTCCATCAGGCGAAAATGAAGCTTGATTCACCTCTTCCGGGTCACCTAGTCCTTTGTCAGAGTCAATGGGTGGTCGTACTTGAAACTTCTCGAGCTCCCCCGTTTCATAGGCCTCTTTTTGTTTGCGGCGAACATCGTAGAGACGGATGGGGTGTGTCCTATCCTTACCCCACGTGAACAAAACTAGCGTCGTCCCATCCGGACTTATGGTAGCCGCGTCCCCAGATCCCGTGGCGTCAAATTGAATTGACATGACGCCTTTGTGGGTATCGAAAGCGTGGTGAAAGCCGCTAAAATCAGTTTTCTCCCTTGGCTCGGACGATGTAAATAATAGGTGTTCCGAAGGCCCCATCCCCCAGAGCGTGGAACCAGCGGCGTGGCCAGATCCCTTCGGTGCTGCATAAAATTTTTTGGATGGACGACCATCTGCCATGTCTTCAAAGAGGTCATGAGTGTACAGGTTAACAATGCTGAGGACGTTCGTTGAGAAGCAAGTGGCTAAATCATGCAACACTACATACCCATCAAAACAAGTAATCGCCAAGGCCGAACCATCAGGGGCATACAATAAATCTTGCGGTCTAGATTCAAATGAGACTGTATTTAAGGCAGGTACGCACAAAAATGAGGGCGAGCGTGATCATTACTGCGATAGACTCACTTTTACGTATTGCATCCAGGCCTTTGCGCTCGTCATTATCATCGTAGTCAAGTATCTGCCACGCTTGAACGAAGAGGTCGCAACCCGAGGACAGAAACTGCCTAGAGCTGTTCGATTTTGTGAGGTACCCAAACAGTATAATTATTGTACGTCACTCACTTGAGAGGATTAAATGCAACGTCGTTCACAGTATAGTATTTCATTATGGAACCTGTGATGGCCCAGCGTCATCGGGGAAACTCTTCAAGAACTCACAGAAGACGGTTACTCACCGCGAGGTGTCTTACATCGTTGATAATGCGCCGGTGCCATATGTACTAGCTCAGAGATCTCAATGAAGTATACGGTGGATGATACAAGACCTTACCTCGACCGCGGTGATAAACGACCAACGATCCTAGTCTGTTCTCCGGAGGGGGAGGAGGCCGATCTTCAGTGTTGATGAAATGTCATCAACTCCGTGGCTTAGATACTTTCTATTTTGTACTCACCGTCTTCATCTTCATCGGATTCATCCAAACCACCTGTCACTGCAGCGCAAAGTACCACACTGCCCTGTGCTTGAATGATCTTGTTGACCGCTACATGAGCAAAATTAGCCGGACATCCAAATTAAATCAACGTGTACAATACTTGCGTCCAGATGTTAAATGGGGATATTTTGAAGTTAACTCGAGTTTGGTGTACCCTTGCTCGTTGTAAAGATTCGGTGGACGACGATGGAAGGGGTGCTCCTGTCTCCGTACATGAAAAAATGGTTTCGGAAACCTGGTTGCACCGTAATTCTTGAAGATCTATTACGCAACGCGTAAAACGAAGTCATATTCAATCGGGTGAGAAGTGCTGTGCTCACCGTTCCCCATGGACCTGTTGAATCCCAATCAAATGGGACACGACTGTGGTCGACAGGAGGTTTTTTGCGAAGAAGATAGGAAGGAGGCTGGGGTTGTGGTTTAGACAACTTATCATCCGATTCGTGCAAGGGCGTCAAGTCTTCTGCTTTGTTTCTTTCCGGTAGGGGAACCCACTGTGGGGAAACAAGACCATGAGCATTGTAACTCAAAAACCACAACATTGCAGGCTGCAGTACATTTGCTTCGTTTGAAATATCCAGCACGGCCAGGAAATTTATGTAGTCGTCGTCCTCGTCGCTATCAGAGTGACCCCGATCAGACGGGCTGAGCGAACGGAGCTCGGCACGGGATAATTCGGCCTCTAGCTTTGGCATATCCTCGGTGCCGCCAGATCTATCATCTGTGTGAAATGATAATCCAACATTTGCGTCTATTTTTTGCCTCTGTGGTGTAATCCATGTGACTGGCTACGTAGACGGGTTACGCGACATACCTTAGGAGGCGATATCTCGGGCTCGCTGTCGGAAGAGATCTCAATGATGTCTGGGCTGCATTCCTTTCGCTTCAGTTTATTATTATTTACTGCCTCCTGAGCCATTTTTATAGCATCAGTTGCACGTTTTTTTGTCGGGCGGCCGTCACGAAGTGCTCTCCTGGATAACAATTCCTTTGATGTCCTGTCAGGACTGTCCGGCCATGGTGCTGAACTAAACGAACCATTTGTGTGATGTGTTGTAGTTTGGTGCAAAGAGAGACTGTTGAAAGAGAGTGGAGACTAGTTTGAGGACTGCTATTTTACCACGAGATGCGCGATTCACTGGATAATCAGCGAGGTGAAGGATGATATACTCACGATTTATCCGGTGGCACGGCCGACCGAGATGATGACGCGACAAGAGAACCTTCGCCTTCGCTATCTGAGTCAATGAGGGAGATGGTGACCGGGTGAGCGTGGCGAGGGCGCTTTCCAGTGTGAGGTGGGGATGGAGGACGGTCTGTGCGAACGCAAGGGCTTGCGCCGGTGCATAATATGTCCAAGTCGTCGACATCAATCACCTCGCGCGTGTTCGGCGGGTCCGGCATATCGCACGAGAGTTGAAGGAACCTTCCAAGTTAGGGGGAGGTGGGAAACACTTTACTGGTCACGTGGAAACCTCTTTCACTCCGTTTTCTCTCTTCCGCTGAGTTCTTGAAGCCATGGGTCAATCGCTCTCGTCCGCGTCGCCCCCGTCGTCGGCAGCTCCGCCAGCGGGCTGTCCGATGCGTCAGTCCGACCAGCCACCACCTCCTTCAGCCTGCCCAATCCAACACACGTCGTCCTCCCAGTCCAGCGGGTGTCCCATTGACCACTCGTCGACACTACTTAACCCACTCAATCAAATGCCTTCCCTTCCTCAGACACCGCTGGACGACTCGGACCAACTCCCGACGGAACGCGCGCTCTCTTCAATACCACGCACTCTCGACGCTGGAAAGAAAGAGACATGGGAGTACCCTTCACCACAGCAGTTCTATAATGCATTGGTTAGAAAGGGATGGGAGACGCCTGTAGAGCATGTAGAGACGATGGTCGAGATCCACAATTTCTTGAATGAGCGTGCTTGGGGTGAAGTGCTAAAGTGGGAAAAGCGTGTCACTCAGTACGAAGTGCCTCCTTCCTTCTTGGCATAGCGCGACTGATGAAGTGACCGTCAGGGTTGGAGACGAAGAGCCGCATCTCACCAGGTTCAAGGGCCGTCCAGGGGATATGTCCCCCAAAGCACGGTTCTGGATGTTTGCCGGATGGTTACTGCCTTCACGGTTCAAGTATGTCTCTGCTATGTCGTGGGTGTACTTGCGCTAACGCGGGATATAGCTCCGAGCCTCCCTTTGATCGTCACGACTGGATCGTTCGCAGACCACGGACAGGGGAAGAAGTGCGGTACGTGATCGACTACTACTCTGCTCCACCTACTTCCGACGGGGAGCCCGTCTTTGCTTTGGACGTTCGGCCTGCGCTGGACAGCGTGCAGAGCGTCAAGGAGCGGGTCGTAGTCGGATCGGGTGAGCTCTGGGAGGAGCTGAGTGAGCGTGCGTGGGGACGGAGGTGAGTTTGGCAGCGTCGTGATAGCATACATGCACATGTTTTGGATATATACACATCCGTAATACATACAGAGATCCTCACTCAGACAACATCGTTGAAGTCTTGTCGTCGTCGTCGTCGTCGTCGTCGATTAGCAAGCTTATTCCAAAACCGGGCGGTGCGGTATTGTCGCGACTTTTGCCAAGCGAACGTATCGTCACTTGCGGATCGACACCAACCACGACAGAGTGCTCGATCGCTGCGAGCTCGATCCGCCCGACGACGACGATACTGAGCAGTTTTCCTCATTGCCACTCAAGATGGAGCGGCCAGCTGGCCCACGTCAACCAGACAAGCGCAACGAAGCGTACGAGACCATCTTTGGTCGTCCGTCGGCGAGCCATCACCAGTCGGCGGCGAATCCATACTACGGCCAGCACGCCCAGAATGCGTCGTACCACCCACCGTTCAATCAGTTCTCGCCAGCGTACAACTATTACCCTCAGACCGTCGACAGACGCACTTCACACCCGTCTGGCATCGCTTCCCAACCTGCCGCCTACTACCAGTCTCACCATTCAACCTACTCCCAGATTCCCGCATCACAGCTCCACCTCCCCCTCTCTTCCCACTACCAACACCCCCACCCCCTCCCGCATCGTCACCACACGCTCACCCCTTCCGCCATCCATGGCCGTGCACCCTCCGTCGTCAGTGCACCTATCACATCCGCCATCATTCCCCCCAAACCAGAAGATCCCCCAGATGCCGCACTGGAAGCCCTCACTAGTTCCGGTCTTACGCCTGCCCAAGCTTATCAGGCACAGGTATACCACACCGACCCTCCCCCACAGAATGGCGCTTCATCCCGTCCATCTGATGATGTGCCCCGTCTGGGCCTAATCGACCCTGACATTGGCAGTCTCAGCATAGAGTTTGCCACAGATGAACGGACGACGGATGGCCCCGCTAACGAGTTGCCATGGGCTCATACCTCAGAACACACACGTGGGTCGCTCTGTTCCATATCTGGTCGGCGTGCTGCACAATGTGCTGAATCCGTGCCTTCCTTCTAGCCGTCGCACCCTTCCCTCAAGCCCACCACGCACAGCAGCCCCAGAATCGCCAATCAAGTCCCCTTTCCGTCAAGTCTGACTATAGTGGGTCTTCTCGTCCTCATCATCTCCAGCTTGACACTGCCCTCTCGGCTGGCTCACGTTCATTCATCGCCGATTCTTCTCCCGTTTCATCTGCCCTTGTTGACCATTCCGTTGTCCCAGCAGTCACCTCCCGACGCTCCTCGGACTCGACTCGCACTGTCCCCGGTCCCGCGTACCGTCGTGACCGCCCTGCGCAGGACAGGTCCTTATCCATATCTACTGCCTCAATGCGCACTGTGCTGGACGCTCGTTCACGCCCACTCATACCCCAGCCTCTACAAGGTGGTCGAAACTCCCCCACAACTTCGACAAAAGTACCCGCAACACGCGGTCGTTCCCCTGTTATCTACCCGGCCTTGCTCTCGAGAGTAGCGGAAGCCTTCAAAGACCGCATCACCCTCGCAGACCGCATCAAGGACGGGCTTACGTACAAAGAAGCGTTCGATGGACGGGAAGCAGTGGATAAAATCGCGTACATCATCAAAACCACGGATCGAAACTTGGCCTTGCTACTGGGGCGGGCGTTAGATGCACAGAAGTTCTTCCATGATGTCACATATGACCATCGTCTGCGGGATAGTGCGGCAGAGCTCTATCAATTTAGGACGAAGCTGAGTCCGTTCGTCAGTGGGGAGCTAGTCACGGCCAATGTGGACCTTGATAATGATGATGCAGAGGGCAAGTCCCCTGTGCAAGGCAAGTCGGATGGCTCAAGAGGGGTATCGATGGTCTCTACGGGACACGGCTCAAATGACTCTCACGAGAAAGATTCGTCACCTGTGACAGGAGGTCCCGAACCCAGACGGCCACAAGGCACAGAGTCTATCGACGAAATTCCTCTCCCCTCCGGTGTTTTCACTCTGTTGACCGATTGCTATTCCCCCACGTGCACAAGGGACCAGCTATGTTACAGCATCGCGTGTCCGAGGCGACTAGAGCAACAGGCAAGGCTGAACATGAAGCCTCAACCTGGTCTCAAAAAGCAAATTTCGCGGGAGAGTTTAGGCGATCTTGTGGTGGGCACTACGATCGTAGGTAATTGTATGTCACTGACGTGCCCCACTTGCAGGAACCTGGCACCCTTTGGATACATTCGGTTCCACAAGAAGTGGTGAACAGTGTGTCAGACACAGAGAAAAAACGACAAGAAGCTATCAATGAAGTGATTTATACAGAGCGTGACTTTGTGCGGGATATGGAGTATCTTCGAGATGTGCGTGTCGCTCTTCCATCTTTCGCGACACTCGTCTCACATATCAACTTTCTCGCAGGTCTGGGTGAACAATCTCAAAGACAGCGACATTATTCCGGCAGGCCGCCGTACGGATTTCATACAGCAGGTCTTTTGGAATATCCAGGAAATAATCGCCGTTAACACCCGTCTCCGCGATGCGCTTAATAAACGTCAAAAGTCGTACGCTGTCGTCGAGCGTATTGGTGATATTTTGCTTGAGGCAGTCCCTCATTTTGGCCCGTTCGTATCGTATGGTGCCCATCAGCTGTACGGAAAGTATGAGTTTGAAAGGGAAAAAAGCTCGAATCCGGCTTTTGCGGCATTCGTTGAGGTGCGCAACATAGTATAACTGTAAGACAATGTCACTCACGACAGCATGTGCGCAGACTACGGAAAGACTTCCAGAATCTCGTAAACTCGAACTGAATGGCTATCTCACCAAGCCAACAACTCGTCTTGCGCGGTACCCCTTACTGTTGGAAGCTGTTTCAAAGCACACACCAGAAGACAATCCCGATAAGCAAACTCTTGCACAAGTTGTGAGCGTGGTTAGAGAGTTCCTCGCCAAGGTGAACGTGGAAACTGGCAAGACCGAAAACCGGTTCAACTTGCTGCAGCTCGACCAACAGCTGGTGTACAGGCCAGGAGAGCAAGTGGTTCGTATTTATTTTAACGTCAAGTATCCTATTCTAAGGTCTCCATGGTGTTTAGGATCTGAAGCTGCAGGACCCTTCCCGGGAGCTCGTTTATAAAGGCGCGTTGAATAAACGCGGGGGCTCCCAGGGGGATAACGGGGACCTGCTAGTATATCTCTTCGATCATGCCTTGCTAATGGTCAAGCAGAAGTCTAAGCATGAACAATACAAAGTCTATCGCCGTGTAAGTTGGGTTGTTGGCTCCCCATTCTGGTGAACTACCGCTCATCCAACTACAAAGCCCATTCCTCTGGAGCTTCTATTCATTTCTGCACAAAATAAGGAAGTGACGAGGAAAGTCTTAGGCCGTGGCACGCCCTATCCGCCACAGATCCCGATCAAGGTCGATGGCAAAGGCGACTTTGCGATTACGTTTGTGCATCTCGGTCGAAAGTTTTACCAAATAACACTGTGGGCAAGCACCTTTGTGAGCCACCGCAAATGGGTGGAGACTATAACAAAACAGCAAGATATGCTGAGGGAGCGGAGTACGGCCTTTGACACGACAACCGTTTCTGAAGGTTTCTTCCTGGGGACCAATAGGGTAAACTGTGCGGCTCCCTTCGGTGAGTCGGAGTGTAAGGAGTCGAGACGAGGCTGACGGTGATATAGCGAATGGGAGACGGATAGCCTTTGGAACAGATGATGGTGTCTACTTATCAGACTTGAGGGAATCGAACAGGGATCCCATTAAAGTCTTGGCATTGCTAGATGTTTCACAGGTTGACGTCCTCGAAGAGTACCAGCTTCTCATCGTACTTTCAGGTAAGTTTCTATTTGTGTTGTTCGCGATCTATGCACATTCTTTTACAGAGCGACAAGTGATCACATTTCCCTTGGAGGCGCTTGATCCCATGGATCCTCTGGTTGGCCTGAAGCGTGCAAAGCGTATATCCTCGCATACATCATTTTTCAAAGCTGGTGTCTGTCTTGGAAAAGTCCTTGTTTGTGTTGTGAAGTCAAGTCCCCTTTCCAGCACAATCAAGACTCTTGAGCCCATTGATCAAAATATACGCGGGCGAAGTAAACCGACGTTCCGCAAGATTTTACAGGGGGGAAATGATACACTTAAACTTTTCAGAGTATGTATCTCGTCCTTTTCTTTTTCTGGCCGATTGACAGGCCAGCCAGGAGTTCTACATTCCCGTTGAATCAAGCTCAATACATTTTCTGAAAACGAGACTTTGCGTCGGTTGTTCGAAGGGCTTCGAGATCGTTGACCTGGAGAGTTTGGATACCCAAAGTTTGTTGGACCCTGCTGATGCATCACTCGACTTCGTGAGGAAGCGAGAGAATTTGCGACCAATGGCTATCTATCGGATTGACAACGAATTCCTGTTATGCTATGATGGTAAGAGCAAGAGCTAGGAAAGCCACTATTGGTACTTACTCCAGGTGGTCCAAGAATTTGCTTTCTATGTCAATAGGAGCGGTTGGCGATCGCGGTCAAGTTTCATGGTTCATTGGGAAGGGTCACCGACAGGTTTCGGTAAGTGCAAAGGGAGATGACATTATGGCTTGCGACATTCATTTTCCTCCTACGACATTGCTTAGCGATGAGGTATCCGTACGTTCTTGCGTTCGAACCCACGTTTGTGGAGATCCGCCATGTCGAAACGGGTCTCATGTCCCAAGTCATCCAAGGAAACAACCTTCGCCTGCTGTTCGCAGATACCCCGCCATCGGGGACATCGACGGCCAACCCACATCACAACGCGTACTATCAGCAACAATACCAAGCCAACCCGTACCAACAGGTGCCTTCGTTGGGGTACGGGCGTCCGTCGCCATCTGGGTATGGAGCACCTGTAGCAGCAGGGTATGGCCAGTACCCGAGGTATACCCAAGCCGGCCGTGATGAAATCTTGATGGTGTCCGATGACCGTGTGATGACGTTGCGGCTTATTGCTGAGAACAACGGATAGTGGTCTGGAAAATGCATGGGACCTATTGTATTGTACGTTCTCCACTGGATTGGGGGGCCAAGCGTAGCATGGCTCGGAGTAATGTATAGTTAGATCATTCATCTGTTCTGATTTCTTCGTCTTTTCGTAATAATAGGATGGGTTCACGTGACTGCTAACATGATTTATGAAATGAATTTTTTTTGTCTGACTCTGGCGCTGACGGTGATGCTGCCTCGTCACATCCGAAGTTTTCTCGTCGGTCAACGTGCGCGTCCGCTTCCTCGACACGCGCCCTCGACGCGCTTTCCGCCCCCCTTCCGGATACTCCCCCCGTCCCGCTCCTTTCATCCTTCCCCGCGCACTCACAACGATCCCCCGAAATCTCCCTTTCAGACCTTTGTCGAAGTCCTGCGTGATGAGCTCCGCAAGAACAGGGAACTACAGGAGAATGTCAAGCAACTGCAGGGCGACGTAGACAAGCTCCAGGACTCAGAGGCCATGAAACGCGCCAGAGACGTCTACGAGCGTGCGAGGGTATTTATTCAAGCACATTCCTCAAACCCCTTTTCTTGCTCAACGCCTACTTCTTCCAGCTGACTTCAAGCATCAAAGAAAACCCTCGCTTGAGAGCGGCGGCGGAAGAGCTCAAAAAGACTGGTGTCAAAGTCGGTGATGCCGTCTCTGAGGCACTCAAGACCATGGAGGAGAGCGAGGTCATGCGTGCAGTAAGTTTTTTTTTTACTACCCCTCTTTCTCGTCGCTTTATCTGTACCCGCTCAGATATCTCGCGCTACGAATTCTCTTTCCAGCACAATCGCGCACACGACCGAACCTATCCGAAATACAGCCGCCTACAAGACTCTAGCGGAGACCCTGATCGACGCACTCGACGACTCTGGCTCTGCCAAGCATGCTGGCTTCGAGGACAAGGAGGCTCGCAGGCTACGCCGGCAAAAGCGTCTCGAAAAGGCTGGTCTCTCCAGACGTCGCGCCGTTGCAGAGAACACCGAGTAAGCTTAGTCCTGTGTATACTCACGCCACCTCTCAGCACGCTTCTCTAGAGCTGGCCAAGCACTCGTTTTCGTGAAACCTTCCTCAAGACAAGAGGCATGGGAGAACTTCAAGACTACCAATCCTGTCATGCAACGAATATCTGAACTACATTCTGCTTACCAAGAGACGGAATCTCCTCTTGTCACCCCGATCCGTGCCGTGACGTCAACGATTGGCTCTTGGTTTGAGGAAAATGAGGTAGCACAGGTGACACGCATGATGAGAGGTTTCGATCCAAACTTTTCACGCGAAGCTTTCGAGAGGGAGCTGAGGGAATACATCATCCCGGAAGTCGTTGATGCGTATTTGTCTGCCGACCGCGAATCATTGATGAAATGGTGTTCTGAAGCCGTAAGCACTTTAGGTTTTTTGAATATATGGTTTGCTGAGTCATTTCCCCTACGAACAGACATACAACGTGTTGTGGGCAACGATGGAGCAGTACCTCCGCCAGGGACTCATCAGTGACAGCAAAGTTCTTGACATACGACAAGTGGATGTAAGCCACTAGCATGCCTCCGAACGAACATGTCTGACTTTAGACCAGGTATCGGATGGGAAAATCCTTGAGAATTCCATTCCGGTGTTTGTCGTCACATTTTCTACGCAGGAAGTGCTATTGTTCAGGAACGCTGTTTCGCGAGAGGTTGTAGTTGGAGCTGAGAACCGTGTGGAACAGTGTACCTATGCGGCTGTGATCACGCGCATAGCGGAAGAGATGTCAGACGAGATTACTGGGGGGTGGAAGGTTATTGAGGTAATGTGCTCTTTGTATGTCAAAGATGGAGCCAATGAATGCTTACTGCCCAAATGTCACAGATGGCGCGCAGATCTGCAAGAGCATACCTGTAGCCACCGTGAACGTTCATTTTGTGCAGGCTGCAGCACCCATTCGCATACTTTATTTGTTGCACTCACCACTCATCGCCGCAGACACATATCTTATCACCCTGATTATAGATGACATACCATCCCTTATTGGCTGAGGCTCGACCAAGATATAGCCAATTCTGATAATGTGATCGTTTGTCTACCATCGCAGACCTTGAATGACTAGATGATGGCCACGGGACGCAAACTATGCGGCCCTGGCGTCCCCGTATTCGCTACAAATCCTGACGCAAAACAAGCCACCTGCGCATGCAGAATAATACAAGCTCTAGGCTTTGGTGCATTCTACAAACCACATAAGGACTTCCATTATGCGAAACAATACGAATATGGCAATCCCACAAATACATATGACTTCCTCAGCGTACTTGCCTGAAGAAACAGAAGCGTCCTTGGAACTCCGAGGACGCCTGAATACCAGCGAATGGACTACTATTTCCCGTCAGTTACAAACATGTCTTGGCTCTCTTATCTCAGGTGACATTCCAAATCCTGTCGTGTCAAAGTATCCTTTCCGGCTAAACCAATTGTGCTGAGGCATGACCAGCTAGTACCCATCAATCACTATGGATGGGGCTATGCCCTAGTGGAATCCAACGGCCGTAATGCAATCGCCAAAGTCTGGCGTTGGTGGAAAATGGGCATGAGGAATCGATCAATTTCGCTTATTAGATCTCGTCGATGGGCCATGTTGAAATTTTGCATCAACAGGGGTAGGCACAATCCAAAACATTCTGAGTTTACCAGGCCGATTGATTGACCGCACATCTCCTGGCTATATGATACTCTGTATGGCAGCAAGTTTGACATTGAGTTAGAACAACGTGTGGTTTGTGAATTGACACTAAGTCCCAAACATCAGACCATGGGCTACAATAGACAATACACTCAATGATACCAATTTACTTGTTTGCCCTTACTACCATCTCTTCCAATGTTATCGCCCGATACTCGTCCCCTTCTGGGGCCCACACCGCGTCGTCCTGAACGTAAACCAACACTCCCCCCTTACCGCTTGGCCCTGACACCCTGTACAGCGGCATCCTTGATGTCTCGTGGGCACGTCCCGTGGGCATGAACAGTAGATTATGTTCCGCAGCAAATTCTTCGACGATGGCCCGGAAAGTGATTTCATGCGTGCGAGAAGGCAAGGCAGCGCTTTTGCTTTCTCCTTTTCCGGTCCCCGCGGTGGTGGCCAGCTCCGCTTTGGCGTCAGGACGTCTCAGTTTCGTGGGTGCATCCACTCCCAGTTCGATCGCCTCGTTCATCAACTGTAACCCTCTCGTAAACCCCTTCTGGACAGGCTTCAAAGCCAACACGTCCTCCGCAAAAACACCCTTCCAGAACGCATACCACTGGGCAACCTCTTCGAAACTCACGTGTGGTTGGACGAGCCAGATATACAGCACATCGAGCCATTTGGGGAAGAACTCGGCCTCCAAGAGTTGACCCATGACCGAACCGCGCAGGAGAGACGACCAAGGAAGTACAACCTGAGTGAGCGGCCCCATCTCTTGCGCACGGGGGTTTACACGGAACTCCTCCCTCAGATGGGATGCCAGCTTGGGAACGACGTATTTCAGTAGAAGGTTATCCCATTCGGCGCCGTGAAACACATCCCGCCACACGCCAAGGTCTTTGGGAAGGCCATCGGTTGCTCCCCAGGCGCGCAGCATGGATTTCACCTTCCTACGTGCATCATCGAGGACACTCTCAACACGTAGACCAAGATGAGGAAGCCAAGGGAATACGAGTGATTGAAGAGAGACCGTGCTACGCTTGGGGCTCCATTCTGAGACAGCTTTGGCGAGTTTTGGGAGAATGAGTTGATCAAGCATATTGTCGCGTACGAAGGGTGGAAGGAAGGAAGCCCAGGTTTCGTAAAGCTTGATCGCGGAGGAAGAATCACAAGGATCCCACTCGTTGTTGATGGACGTCCGCACCTTAGGAAGCCAGACATTCCAAAGAAGTGATTCGAAGGGCGTCATAGGTTGCTCTTCAACAGAAGGTGGAACGAAGGTTCCAATTCCGTACAAACTAACCTGTGTTTGCGAAGTGTGCTCCACGAAGTTAACCTTCAGGGCTTGCTTCCAAGAGCGGAACGTAGAAACAAGGGTGGATGGATTGAGAAGGGGATTCCATCGTGCTACCACTCGTCGAACAGTTGGAGCAATCGCGGCGACAACTATCTCATCCAACCGATACCTGTCGAACTCTGTTGGAAACTGGAGGAGCTTGGTCAAAAGCGGTGAGAAGTCATCCAAACTAGCTTCATATACTGAAGCGAGTTCCCTCGACTTGGTGTTGATCTCGTCAACTACAAGAGACATTTGTTGAAGCCGTGAAATTACTGCACAAAAGAGACCGTCAAATTTCTTCACGGATAGATAGAACCGCGGAAACACGCACACTCGGCTTCGGCAGCAACTTTCTTCCGTAATCGAGCGTCCTCCTCCGCAATAAAGCGTTTACGATCTCCAAGGGCCTTGGCTTCACGCGCAAGACCATCCAGATCTGTCTTGCATGAGGTTACAATGAGTCGTAGATTATGCCGAACCTCTGGTATTCTAGTTGGGTCTGTCGAGGGTGTCCAAGATGCCATGGAAATCTCGGCCAACGAAGCCAATTCGCGCGGCTAAGAATATGCATGTCAGTAAAAAGGAATTGAGGAGTGGAAACATTCCAGGACTAACTTCCCGACCGGTAGCGTCAATAATAGGACCAATACTTGGAGCTGACGGTTCCTCTCCAGCTTCTGCCACGATCTGTTCGTATGTTTTGTGCTCAATTCTAGTCTTAACCTTCCTTGGCCGCTTCCATGCATCTGACCGTTTCTCTTTTGCCTCCTTTGCCTTCTTTACCGTAGACGGTAACTCTTCATCGTCGCTGATAATTTCCCCTCTCCTCCTGGCTTCCATTTTGGATTGCTCCGTCTTCTCCTTGAAGCCCTTGTAGGCGATACCTACATTCTTCGGTCGCAACTTGCTCTCGACAGGGACAATGATGCCTTCTCCACCTGCACCAAGACCACTCCCCGTTTTCCAACCCATTTTGGCCAGCATTTGAGCACCCAGGGTGCCCCCAATCTTATGGAAGTGTGCTTGCTCATGAGCAGGAAGGGGAGTACTGCGAAGAGAACTGGGGCCGGACGAAGACTCGCTGCGAACGAAATTACGCTGCGTCCGAGAGGCACTGCCAAAGGAAGTGGGCAGATCGGATGACCTGGAGGCACCGATGCCTAGTTTTGTCGGTGCAGGCGTGACGATCGGGATTGGCCGTTCTGGTTCCTCTATTTCTTCATTCTGAACGTTGTCCATCGAACTATTAGAAGTTCCTTCCTCGGCATCTAGCTCGTTGGCAGCCTCGTCTATTGCCTCGTCTTCCGTCCCATCGTCTACTTCATCTTCCCCCTCACCTTGAGCCTCGACGGTATCTGTTTCCTTCTCCAGCTCGACCTTTTCTCCTGATACAAACGCAGGGGCCTTTGTCCAGTCGGTTCTCCTTTGCCTTGCACCACCTTTTAGGCCATACCCTTCGTTATCACTGTCATCCCCAAATACACCGTAGATAGCATCTTCTTTCTCGTTCTTCCGCCGTCGCTTGTGCCGGTAGGGGTCCTCGAAAAGCGCACGCTCGTCCTTTGCGTCCGGGTCATTGTCGTTCAGCGGGAAGTCAGCCTCTGAACCCTCAGAGGCACCTGAGTCGGAATCACCATCGTCAAGAAATTGGCGTTTTCTTCGGCCCATGATCAATCCAGAGGAAGTGGTCAAAGGTCAACGACAGGGCCTTTGCTGCGCTCGAGAATACGCTTTTAGGCGTGCGAGAACTCACCGTTAACGCGCTCGAGTTCCTAGACAATGTCCCCGTAGGCCGCTGGCTGAATACGTTTGTGGACGAGAGTTGCCTCGATTTTCAGAGACTAACACGCCTCTTACATGGTATTTGATTAGGTAATCAAGCCACGGACATAAATTGTACTACCGTCACTGCTACTCAGGCTTCGTTGCGGTAATAGCCTTTCAAGTTCTAGTACGTACTATGTAGCACACTTTTCGCAACTATTATACCCGTCATATTCTGACAGTAGTGGACAATCCGAATAACTCTTCGGGTTAGTTAGGCCATCAAGGTTCGACATCATACAATTTTATATGGGGTTACACAGTTTACACTTGATTGCACAAGTTGTGCAATCAAGTGTAGAATTTGTGTGACTGTCCTTAGGATCCTTATAGTACAACATAGAACACATCTAAACTATTGCAAGGATACAATTAGAGTAGCCCAACAGCATACTTTCAACACAGAATGTAGACTACTCACCTCAGGTTGTTCAAGTTGCAGAGCTGACTCAGCTGAGAAGGAAACTGAGAAGCTTGAGAAGGAGACTGAGAAACTTGAGAAGGAGACTGAGAAACTTGAGAAGGAGACTGAGAAGCTTGAGGAGGCAAATGAGAAACTAAGGAATGATGTGTCATCTTTGGTGGAGGATAATAAAAGGAGAGATCACCAGGTGTATATGGAATTCTGATGCATCAAAATGTGGTCATCAGCAATATGTCACCATGACTGTGGTGACTGCATGGACTGCCAACTAACTGTTCACACTGCAGGACCTGTGAGATACCATGCACATTATGTACAGTCCATACAGACTACCACAGTTTCCTCAAAGAACAGACAATCCTGACAGACAGCCTATTGGTAAATTTGAAAGTTGCTTTTTTGGACTTTTCGCGGTGCCCACAAAAACTAACCATTCGAAAAAAGCACAAAAAGCATGTCACAGTAGTACATAGTGTATTGCATATTGAAGTACATGTAAGCTAATAAGCTGTGACCAGCTGCAGGAGTGTTGAAGTGCAAGTCAGGCTCAACTGGACAATAAACATGGAAAAAAAAAAGTCAGGCTCAGTACTCAGAGGCTGCTGGCAGTGGAGACATGTCAACAATGCCAAGTGAATGGCAGAAGAGCAAGCACACCTGTGCATGTAGACATGATAACATCTGCATACACAGTCATGCCTGCACTCATGCAAGCACTAATGGTTGTCTCTGTTATGATCGTAGTATCCTCCCCTATCTTTTTCTCTCCTATGCAAACCACTTATGATAACCTTTGTTGTCGAGCCCCACTTAGGTTACCCCTTTCCTAACCCTTTACCCTGCTTAGCGCTTACTAATGTGCAGTTGTATTACCAAGGCCAATCGGCCAATTACTCATATCTGCTTACCTTTCACTGACATCATCATTCTTCACAATTCCATTGCATTCCATCAATGACTCACCTTTTTTGTCATTGCTTTCTTTTTGGCATTTTCCACACCTGCCCTGAACTCTGGCTCTTACATATATAAACCCATCGATACCCTCAATGTATCCTAAGTTAGACCTACCAGAATCTAACCTCTAACATTGCTCTTCTGGCCTAGGACTTCTATAAGTCTTTGTCATACTTTGAGTTGATACTCCTCTCTATGCTTTCTAAGCCATTCTCTGTATCAAGGATCCATTGTGTGCTCTCCTTGTCCTAGTTGATCGCTGCTCACCTTAGCATGTCACCTACTACACTTCCTTCTTGAAGCTGTCCATCCAAGAGGCCCTCTGGTATATGCTAGCATTCATGCAAGCGTAACAGTCTCTGGCAGATACTGTTACACTCGCACGGATGCTAGTGTAAAACCAGAGGGCCTCAAGTGGACAGCTTCAAGAGGAAAGCGTAGTAGACGATGTGCTATGGTGAGCGATGATTGACTAGGACAAGGAGAGCATGCAATGGATCCTTGTAGATGGCCTCGGAGGCGTTGGATGGAGAACAGCCCTAAAGGCGTAGAGGAGAGCATTGACTCGAAGTATGATGGAGACTTATAGAAGTCCGGGCCAGAAGAGCAATGTATGAGGTTAGATTCTGGTAGGTCTAACTTAGGGTACATTGAGGGTATCGACGGGTCTATATACATATGAGCCATAGTTCAGGGCCAGTGTGGAAAGCACTAAAAAGGAAGAGATGACGAAGAATGTGAGTCATTGATGGAATGTGA
>JBBPLP010000015.1:0-127828 GCA_038089875.1 Fistulinella prunicolor | reverse complement strand
GAGTACAAAGGGGCGAAAAAAGAGCATTTTCACGTACATCCATTTCGTCGTCTTCGTCCTCCTCTTCGTCTTCTTCCATTGATGCCCTGGGTGAAACGACGCTCTTTCCCTTTCCCTTGTTTATCCTCTCTGGCGATTTCCCTGCATCTGACCCGTTTGTGGGGTTTCTGGTAATTAAGATTAAAAGGGGAGTAGTGCCATGGAGTAAATAAAGATATACCCAGCTGCGGTGGTCATTTTGCGGGGGACACGTCGAAACGAACTGAGTGAACGGATAAGGACACGCGTTGGTGATGTTTATTTGTACATATTTATGGCTATAGAGATTACCATACTAGGCTAGTTACAAATAAGCTGTATTATTGAATTGTAAGATGGAACTGCCCACTGCTGGCAGAGCGCCCGTGGTCGATGGCAACGCCATGATCCGCCCACGTAACCAGCCAACACATGTCCCGTTATGTGGGCCAAAGGCCAGTTGGTCGTGCAGCCATTCGAACGACTTGCTGCCAATCAAGAGACTTGCCCTTTTTTGCTACGCGGAGAAACGTCAGGGCCTGGCGATGGTGACGTTAGTCATGCCCTCGAGCGTCCTCGACGTCGACGGGTGGCGGTCTGGTGGTGGTGGTGGATTTGTGTGCGCTGGGATGAAGATCGACATGTGTACGGTGGCTGGGTCATATGTCCTCGAGCGAGATGGTTTGATCTGCCTGCTGTGAGTTGTGGAGGGCGACATTGTCGAGTAGCGGGTATCTCCGTGCGATGAGCGTGTGAGTGAGAGATAGAGTTGCTGGGTTGATGTCGTACCTGTCTGCATGGACGTATTTCCCGGCAGGACCTGACGAGTAAGCGAGAGCGGCATCTCTTTCATCTGCCTCCCTCCTCGACGGCCACCACGACGTCCACGATTGCGTCTCTCCCGTCCCCCTTCACGACAGCTCCATCCCAAACACCGCCCCTCCCTCCCTCGTACCGGCTGCTGTCTAGCCCCGTTCCCGCGAGCCTGCGTCGCTCCCCCCACCTCTTCTTATCGTCCTGCTTCCATACATGTCTCGAGCTGTCCCCTCCAGCGAGTCTGAAAAGTCTGCAAACACATCCTTCATCCCTCCCCCGGTGCAGAGGTTGTCCCGATCCCTCACTGGATTCGCCACCTCGTCCTCAAAATCCCACTCGCCCTCCCATCGTCCCTCAGAGCTCCCTTCGCAGGCAAGTCCTTCCCCCCTTCCCGGCCCAAACAGAGCCCCCAGCACTGTGGAATCGTCACATACCCACTCGTCCTCCTTCAAGCCCTCAAATATCTTCCCACGTCTACATCGTCTCGAAATTGCAGATGACATGGCTGGTAACCAGAAAAAGCCCCCGCTCCTTGACCTCAAACTTTCCTCCGCTTCCTTTCTCGATGCAGTCGCTATGGACTCAGATTCAGATAAACTCCTCTATGCCGTGGAGACCGTTGGCTCATCGACGACCGTTTGGCGCTCAGACCCTTGGGACGGTTCCGCCAAAATCGCCGACGTACGCTGGCCCAAGGACCTTCCCCTCAAAGGAAAGGGTAGAGACGCTACACAGACGACAATGATCCAGATGGATAGCCCCCAGTGGCGAGAGACGACGAGTCTGCTCAAGTGTGGTGGCCTAGGAAGGTGTGTCATCCACCCTTGTGTATAATCCCGCACAGCTCTTGACCCCCGTTGTCCTACCAGCTCACGCAAGTTTCACGTACCGTATCATCCCCATGCGCTAAAGTGGAAGCGAGACGGGAGTATCTACATCGTATGTGTCTCTCTGTCGAGGCACTTGCCCGGCCTGATCGATCTACCGTTTACCAGTGCACGACACCCAATTGCAAGGGTCCCGTAGCAACCCTGGAGTCCTTTAGCGACGCTGACGCGGAACCCAGACTAAAGGTGTTTGAGTCCTTGAGCAGGTTTCATCGGTCTGTGCCTCGGCTTGATCATGCGGGTATATCTCTCTTTCTCCTTGATCACCTTTTCGTTACCGCTCTATTGCTTGTCACTGAGCCCGAAGATTGGATGACGCTCGCTCGCAACCCGACCTCCCTCGACGATCGCTCAGTCAACCAATCTTTGAGCAATCTCACTTCCCGCGCCTCCGCTCGACAATGGAGGAAAATCATGTACGGAGAACCATTGTATCCCTCGCTCAAAACACCAGCGGTCGACAAATGCGTTGTCAACGGTGGTGAAGATGCCGATATATTCGAACCGCCACAATTATCGACGTCCGTACGCCAATGGCGGAAGATTGTGTACGGAGAGCCGCTGTATCCTTCCTTACGTCCACAGTCGGTTGACCGCTTCGATCCTCCCCCACGACCCAGTACGGCAAATAGTTTTTCATCCGAGTCAGCATATTCCCCTCCCACTCCCTCCTCCGCCCCTTCGACAGGATTTTATGACGCATCGTCGCTATTTGATGAAACCGACAGACCCAGTCGCAATGGTATTGAAACTAGACGTGTTGCCTCACCACTCGCGCTCTCTTCAGGTACACTCTCTCCCATGCCTTCTTCGGAATGCATACCGAATTCTGCATTCCCCATCTCAACACCACCGGGTGCTCGGCGAGAACTACCCTCTCCCCCATCTTCCTATCAACCCCCGCCATCGATTCAGCCTTGGTTACACCGTTCACGTTCGTCACCCAGGCTCAACTTCCGCGCCCAGTCTCCGATGCCAACGATGGATGATCTAGATGATCCCATCAATCAAAGTCTGCTTACACGTATATCGTCAGGATGGAACGTGCGGCAGCTACCGACACCACCACTTCGAGAGTCGCCCAATCAATCTCCGCAGACGCACACTCGACCTGCGGAAGTGAAGCGGCTATCACAAACGCATCAACGCACCCTACCACCGACGCCAGCGGTGATCTCTCGATCGTCGTCAGCGATGGACCAACACCATGGCCACTCGCAGTCACAGGTGATAACGTCCCAGTTCCAGCCAGTCTCGACCACGGCTCGGCCGTCCACAGCACAGCCTGGGCCATCCATGTCTACACAGGGTGACGGGACTGCGCGAGGACAAAGAGCACGACTCGAAAAAGATCCCGACGAGGTTGTCAACTGGATGCGGAGTATCTCTCGTGCACACCGCCGGCGCGTCTATGATGGCGACGAGGACCAGGTGTCGACATACGACGCTCCTCCACCCGCTTACAACGCCATCGACTTCTCCGAACCTCCACAAGCACGCTCACCACCCGAACATACTGAAAGCTAAACGGACTTACTGTAGCGCTGATCTCTCCACTTGTTTTCTTTGGGAGCTGGATTCCTCTGCTCACATGTCTCCCTAATGGCCATCGATGTACCACCCACACTGTTTTTGTTCATTTGACTGAGTAATGTTTGTTTTGCATCTTAACCATTTTACCCCCATAGCATACGTGCATCTTACTCGCTTTTTACACGACCTAGCTCTACCTCTGTTGTGCATCCTGGTATAATTTCTCCCCGGTCGAGTATGCATCTGGTAATGTCCGGTAATCTTGTTCCTCCTTTTTCCCCCATTTTGCTTGGGAAGGGACAACACGTTTTCCCCTTGGAGCTAGGCCGACGTCATGACCTTCCGTACTATATCTAACGTTTTTGTACCTCTAGAAGGAAATGGATAGATGTATACATCCTGATAGCGATGGACGTCGTGGCGAGTCTATGGTCCGAGTGGATGGTTAACCGTTGAGTTCAGTGCTCGGCGGTTCACAAGGTGTTCTTACCCCGCAACCTGCTTACCACGGACTGGCACGGGTTCACAGCACCGTATGCGTGCCCTACCTCCAAAGGGCAATCCATCCCAATCACATCTCACCGTTCCGATCTTCCTCTATTATCATACGACACACTCGAGCTCACTTCCTTTACGCAATCATCATGGTGAGCTCGGACCACCACTCGGCCCCGACGGCACAAGCATCCGAGGGACACACCTTCCCGACGTTTGGAATCACACAGACGGCTTCTCTGCGCCCGTCGCGACGAACCTTGCTCGACAGCGACGTCAGCGGATCGAGATTTATTGTCCTAATGGTGGGTTGTCTGACACACTTTTTTTCAAGTACTATTTATCCCATGAAATAAACCGTTGGCGGGCGTGGTCGTCGGCTACTATAGTTATAGTGTGGACACCCGCCCACCTCGTGTCTTTACGGCGTCGTTCTCACCCCGATGCGAGTCATCTAGAAGCCGGACCTCCGTCCCCTCCGATCCTTCTTTTTTTTTCCTTTTTGTTGTTCTCTCGCTCCTTTTGGCGTGGTGCGGTTTGCTAACCAACGAATCGGGGCTGGGATAACGTTCACACAGGGTGTGTCTGGGACGGGTAAATCTACGCTAGGGGCGGCGCTCTCTGAGACATGGCACCTCCCTTTTATCGATGGGGACGATCTCCATCCCGCTGCCAACGTTGCCAAGATGTCGCGTGGTGAGCCTCTGGACGACGCTGACCGCCAACCGTGGCTCGAGGCGATTCGCGATACTGCTGTGGCGCGTGTGCTGGCGCAGTTGGGAGCGACGACATCGATGGCAGAGTGTGAGACTGGGACACCGGGGGCGTCGTCGCAGGTGCGCGATGAAGCGTGGCGACCGGGGGTGATCATTGCGTGTTCCGCCTTGAAGAAAGCGTACCGTGCGATGTTGAGGGGGCAGGAAGGCGTACGAGGGTCGGTGCCCACGTATTTCGTGTACTTGAAGGGCGAGAGAGACGTGTTGATGGCGCGCATGCAGAGCCGACAGGGGCATTTTATGAAGGCGGGTATGTTGGAGAGCCAGTTGGATACGCTGGAGAGTCCTGAAGGCGAGCCTGGGGTGGTGACGGTGTCGGCGGAGATGTCTACGAAGGAGCAGGTTCAGAAGGTCGTCGAGACGTTCAGGTCCCAGGGGCGTTGATGAAGAGGTTCCTATGATTGGTTGCTTATCTTGAGAAGGACAACCCATATATATGTTGTACCGCACCACCACTTCTACGCACACTCACACTCAACAATGGACCACGGCGGACACGGCGGCGGGCATGAGGGGCACGACATGCCCATGTGCTCCATGAACATGCTCTGGAACACTCAAATCATCGACACCTGCATCGTCTTTCCTTCCTGGCACGTTCGCTCCAACGTCCATTTCGTCCTGTCGTTTGTCGCCATCGTTCTCCTCAGCGTCTTTTACGAATACCTCCGTCTCTTCCAGCAGGACGTCGAGGCGCGGATAAAGGAAAGTGTTACCAAGGGAAAGAGGGCCGCGAGTCCCGCAAGTGGGCGGAACACGCCCAACGAGCGCGGGGAAGATGCGGCCTTGTTGGGCGGCAGACGGGCGAAACGTGCTGGGTGAGTCCTCGCGCTATTGGACGCAGAAAGCATCGCCGACCTCTTTCGTTCTCGGCTAGGCGATTGGAGATACCGACGCACTATCGGGCGTTGCGTGCCGTCCTGTACGGCGCTTCCGTGTTGTTGTCGTGCTTCCTCATGTTGGTGTTCATGACCTACAACGTGCGTCGTTTCCTTCGTTCCAATTATCGTCCTCGGGTATCTAACGTCCATCAGGCGTACCTCATCTTCGCGGTCGTCGCTGGCGCCGCTATCGGGCATTATCTCTTTAGTGGGTTCGCAGAGTCCGAGGGCAAGGGCGTATCGTGTCATTAGTGCACGTCGTAACAAAGGTTTCTTTACCCCATGCACATGTATATTCTTGAATTCAACACACATTGGTGTCGCGACAACATGTTTGACGGGTTGCGAGAGTTACATAAAATTACACGAGTTCTACCTATGACTTCATCTCTGTGTCTTCAGTCTTTTTCGCCAGATCATGTTCTTTGAGGAGGGCGTCAATTTCCGATGGCTTGTATATCTTTGCCTTTGGCTGCTTGGCTTCCTCGTCATATGTCAGCACGGCGAACTCCACTGTATAAGTGACCGTCAACGAATGAGCACAAGAATCAAAGGAAGGAACGCGCACGTTTCTCGCTCCCCAGGGTGGTACTGTCCATCGTCCTACTCATCACCTTCAGCACGAGCCCGGTTGCCTCGTAAACACTAATGTCGTCCTTGTACTCTTGTTTAAGAAGGCTTTGGGCCGTTCCGTTGTTCGCGCCGATACTGGTTGCTTTCCACCCGGAATAGTTCCCTGACGGATCCGAGTGATACAGTTGGAAGCGATAGTGTGGATCGTATCCAGCATAGAGGAGGGAGACACCAAAAGGTCGCAGACCTAAAGAGGAGCGGTTATGGAGAGAGTGGAGCGGCTGCAAGAGCGTGGACGTACCACCGAACTGAGTGTACCCCTGTTTCATGTCGCAAAGACGCTGTGCGAGCAACTCGACGGGTATGTCCTCGTTGTATTGCAGCAGATGCTTCTGCGCCACCGTCCGAGCATAGTTGACGAGCGAGTTGGCATCGGACGTGATCCCGGCAACACCACCGATCACATTTCTGTGTCCGACGATCGGAATTAGCGGGGGCCATGATCAAAGGAGGCGAACGTACGAGTTGAGCAGGAACATCTTCTCGCCGCTACCGCCGTATCCGCTGCCTTCTTTCGCGCTGGAGAGATCGAGGAGCTTGCCTGTCACACGTTTTTCGGCGACAAGGACGACGCCGTCTTTTGCAAGCACGCCGAGGACGGTGCCTGCGTGCGAGATGGCCTCCATCGCATACTCGACTGTGGGGTGATCATCTTGCTCGAGCGTGGTTGGGTGGATGAGATGACAAGGACGTACTCTGATATAGGCGACCTGTGGGATGGAAATAAGTATGTTGTTGACCGCGGGGGTGACGATCGACGTACCCTCTGGGGAGAATATGGTTGTTCGACCTGGAGATGATGGTGTTGGTCGTGTACGTTCTGGAGAGAAAGATTACGCACTGTCATATCTTCTGGCCTGGCGAGATCAACGAGTTCTGTTAGCAATGAATTGAGTCGGATGTCGATTGAGGCATACCATGGTGTCGTTGAGAGATGATACAAGCAGTGACGCGTACTCGTATGTCCACTTGTCAGGCGTACGCGTCGCAAGGAGAACTCGGCAATTACCGACTACTCTTCGTCAACGTCTTCGACGACCGCTTGTTTATATATCTCACATTTTATTCGTTGAGCGATAAGCTGTAAGAACGTACCAGCAATGTCAGACACAGCGCCCACTTTGCGACTCACACCCCTTGGCGCTGGCCAGGAAGTCGGCAGATCCTGTGTCGTGGTACAGCACCGAGACAAAACTATCGTCTGCGATGCAGGCATTCATCCTGGTCACTCTGGAATGGCGACTCTGCCCTTTGTGGATTACTTGGACTGGAGCACTGTCGACGCTATATTGATTACCCAGTACGTCGAGAGGTCATCTCGTTCTGACTGTTTTTGCATTTCACACCCCTAGCTTTCATCTTGACCATGTGGGCGCATTGACCTACATTACGGAGAAGGTTGGGTGAAGAACCATGTATTGTGATCTGCTGACTCACTGGCCACCGACAGACCAATTTCAGACAAGGAAACGGCAAAGTCTACATGACGCATCCTACCAAGGCGGTCTACAAACTGGTGATGCAGGACCTTCTCAGTGCCAAGTACGTCGCCAACTAGGGGTGGTTTCTTTCTGACTTAACCTTTTAAGTCTGTCTTCCCTTGGGAGCCTCTTCACGACCACCGATGTCTCCCAGTCGATGTCATCCATCATCCCAGTCTCGGTGCATGAGCAGGTTTCGCCGTGTCCCGGTGTTTCGTTCACTCCCTACCATGCAGGACACGTTCTCGGAGCTTGTATGTACATGATTGACATCCTAGGCCTTAAAGTCCTATACACTGGGGACTACTCTCGCGAGGAAGATTGTCACTTGGTGAAGGCAGAGATCCCTCCCGTTCGACCCGACGTGCTCATCGTCGAAAGTACCCACGGCGTACACACATTTGAGACAAGGGCAGCAAAGGAACTGCGTTTTACGACGCTCGTACATGCTATTCTCCGACGCGAAGGACATGTATTGTTGCCCGTATTTGCACTGGGAACGGCGCAGGAGTTGTTGCTTGTCTTGGAGGCGTACTGGAAGGATCATCCTGATCTGCATTCTGTTCCGATCTATTATACGTCTAGTCTTGCACGAAAGTGCATGGCTGTGTATCAGGCCAATGTGCACGCGATGAACGTTAACATTCGATCGCGGTTTGCAAAGAGGGAGAATCCGTTTGTGTTCAAGTGGGTATCCCAGGCGTGCGCGTGTAATTGTGCTCCTAAAACCTCGCAGATATGTCTCAAGTGTGCCTCCGCAGCGGAGAGGGATGCAGAAGATCGCTCACGGCCCTCCATGTGTCGTACTTGCCAGCCCTGGATTTATGGACTCTGGTAGCAGTCGAGAGTTATTTGAACACTGGGCCCCAGACTCTCGGAATGGTCTCATCGTTACTGGATACTCTATTGAAGGTACCCTGGCCAAGGTACGTTATTCTCATAGTCGCAACGCCATCGTAGTATGTGTCAGACCATGTATTTTACTTGTAGCACAATGTAAACTCTTTGAATCTGCTCGAGTGGTTCCATCTAAATCACCCGTCTCACTCCGCTGATCCGCAGAACATCATCAACGAGCCAGACGAGATCGTGTCGCTGAAGCGTGGACGAATCCCGCGCAAGATCTCGGTGGACAATATATCATTCAGTGCCCACGTTGACTACGCTCAGAACTCCGAGTTCATCGAACTTGTCGACGCAGAACATGTGGCAAGTGAATCGTTCTTTGCGAGGGAACCATAAATTAATGTCTTCGCCAGGTTCTGGTTCACGGGGAGAAAACTACGATGGATCGATTCCGCGCGGCCATGGAAGGTCGGTATGAGAAGCGAGGCATCAGTCGCAAGATCTACACTCCCGCGAATCTCGACACGGTGGAACTCTCGTTCCAACATGACCACATCGCCAAGGTCCGTCTTTTTTTATCCAGTCATGTAGTGTCTTGGTCACATTCATGCAGGTTGTCGGGAGGCTTGCTACCAAGGTACCGAGGGAAGGTGATACTTTGTCTGGCTTGCTCGTTGCAAAGGGCTGCTCCTATACAATCCTCGAGGCGCAGGACCTACATATGTTTACAGGACTACCCACACTTGTTGTGACACAAAAACAGAGGGTGGCGATAGGGGTCGCATGGGAACTGGTACGATGGCACCTTGAGGGGATGTTTGGTAAGATCGAGGACCAAGACCAAGTGAAAACGATAAGGGTTTGTGTTCGCGCGAACTCGATGCAGACGCTGACTGATGATGTCCAAGGTTATGAACACGGTGGACGTGAAGTACACGGCGGAGGGCGAAGTGACGCTCGAATGGGCGTCTAGCGCCAGCAGTGATATGATCGCTGACGCGACGCTGGCCTTGTTAGCCGGTATAGACAAGAGCCCGGCGTCGATCAAGTGTAAGATATGAATTGTGTCGCTTGGGCTGTTTCGCTGACAAACAGACGCCTGCTGCAGTGACATCACACCCGCACGTCCACCCGGACGCGTCCGAGCGGTACGAGAAGATTGCTTGGTTTCTAGAGGCCCACTTTGGCGAGGTAGAGCTGCACTCGGGCTCCGTCTTGGTCGTTCATGTCGACGGAGAGGAAGCGCGTGTCGATCTGGCGTCTTCGGTCAGTCAAGATGTCTTGGCGAGTGCGTGTGCTGACCAGAGGAACAGACGGTGACCAGTGTGAATGAGATGCTTGGACGGCGTGTTAGGTCTGTGCTTGAGATGGCTGAATTGACGGTGGGGTCGCTGGACGGTCGCTCGTTGTAGAGAACAATGGGGAGAATGTTTTGATGTATTTGTATTCCATGGCAGATCGAACGTGAACATGAACATTCCATTATTTACACTATCTCGACTGACTCTTGCGACACCTCCTCTTCCTTTATCTTTATCATGTCTTTCGCCGACGCTACTTCAGAATCTCTCAGACCAATTTTACTCCGTTCAAGCACACCTGGTCCGTTCTCTGCCATCCATGCCGTTCCGTCCGAGTACTCACGCTTCTTTTCCCGTAGCCCCCAACGAGAAAGGTATACTTTTTCATCACTCACACCACCTCCACTCCCTGATTCTGGCCGTCAAGTTCTACTTTACCTAGAGGGTCTCCGAGAATCGCAAACGATCGATTCCCCCAACTCGTCTGGTTTTCCGAACCTCCCCCCGCCGCCTTCCAAGCTCAGCCTTCTCGAACACGATCAGGATTTCGATGACATAAATTCAAACGTGCAAGACGGTCGTAAGACCGAACTCTCCATTGGTGTGCGGTCCGGCGTCGTGAGTATCCCTTCCTCTCGCTTCACTTCTTTCGGTGTTCGTGCAGTGTTCAATGGCATGCCCATAGCATGAACCTGGCCCCCATGATCCGCCAGGTCCTCATTACGAGTCGTTTGATTCTGGCCCTTCCTTTGGAAACTTTGGCCCTCTGCCAGATCATGCCTCTCACAACGGCGCTCCTCCCTGGGCGAACTCATGGGAGGTACGTGCCGATGTACTCCACTTTTGTTTATTGTCGCATGTTATACGAATGCCATGCTGATAACTTGTTGATCTCCTAGTCCCAAGTTAACGGTACCGCATTCACTGGTGCTAGAGTTCCTCTGCCCACTTCCGTCGCTTCCCCGGTAACCGCGCCATTGCAAATCAATGTGGAGCCGCCTTCGAGCTCGGGTGGTTCGAAATCCCAATCGCGCTCACAGTTGAGCGCTGCACAATACAAACCTCACAAGTCTGTCGTTTCTGTTGTCGAATCCGAGTCTCGTGACACCATCACCGCACGCGGAGTAAGTTTTTCCTCGTCTGGATTCCATGGTATTTGACTGACTTCTCATAAGCAAATGAAGGCCTCTAGCAAGGCTCCGACGGTGCGCAGCACTGCCCCAGAAGAGACGCCTATGTCGCCCTCCCAACGGTCCCGTGCCGGTTCAAAATCGCATTCACAGTCTCGCGTTGCCGCTGATTATCCTCCCTTGCCACCCAGCACCCTGCTAAGTCCGTCTGGACGGACCAACCAACTCCCGACATCTCCCCGTTCTCGCCACCGTGCACCTAGCATATCTCCCTCCGACTCACCAAGTCAAGCTCCCTTGAAGGCGATGCGCAAAGCCATGGAAGAGAGAGAAAGGGAAAAGATTCGCTCGGTCGTCAGCACATCTCAAGTGAACGATGAGACCTTTGCGTCGAAGCGTGGCAGTCCTACGATTATCCCTGGAAGCCCCATGTCACCCTCGCATCAAAGCCGGCCTTTCTCACCCTACCGCCATGCCCCGACGAACGAGGATCTTCTTCACGCCGCATCTGCGGCGGCTATACTGGCCCAGAAGGCTGCTTCTCAGGTTGGCTCTCATGTAGCTTCGCAAGTTCATTCACAGGTGAACGGTGGAGGAAGCAAGATCTCGCATGTTTCGCAGCACACGCACATGACCCAGCAGTCCCATCATACCCAATTGACGCAGCGCACCCATCAGTCTCGCCAGTCTCGTTCTCAACGTTCTGAAGCTCCTGTTGACGAAGAAGGTGTAGCTACCCCAACGCCTTCGCGTCCGCCCTCACCATCTTTCTCGCTCAACGCGACTGAGGAAGAGATGGTTGCTCAAGCACTTGCCGCACGTGGTGCTGGTGATCGCACTTCGTATGCGCCAAGCACTTTGGAACCAGACGTTGTGAACTCCCACTTTCATGACATGGATCTGTGCATCCTTCTCCACCAAATGGACGATATGAGCACGCACGAGGTCGTGAAAAAGGCACTCCGGAAAGCTGTTCGGCAGCGCGTGAAGAAGCTGGGAATGAAATACGATGTTGAGGTAGCAACGCCCTCTATATACATATCTAGCCAAAATTTACTCACCGCAACCGCCATTCTTTTTCTTTACAGTCGATCAAGCAGTACCGCAAGTCGTTCCATGATCACGATCCAAGCGTCCACCTTGACGGTGACTGGGAACCTACAATTCCGGTAAGTACACCCTGAACCATACTTTATCATCAATGTGCTGAACCATTGTGCAGCAGGAACCCCCTGAGTGGGCCAAGGAGTTGATAAGTGGAATGATCAAGATGCACGAGCGCCTTGATGTTCTGAGCCCCCAGTCCCTCAATGCATCCATACCACCCCGTAGTCAGCACTCATATGCCGAATCCTCTGATTCGCGTCAGCAGTACCGCGGCGGGGATACCGAGTACACTGAAGGCGGTGATCAGTACGGACAGACGCCCCGCACGCAGACGGTGAACATCAACACGCAAGTGACTGGCACAATGGCAGAATCGATGTACCAAGCTAATGAGACTGAAATAGTTGGTGAGTGGTGACAACCGGATTTGTGAGGCAAATTCTCATGGTGGTCTTTCCGCAGACGAGGAGTATACCACCGGCGGGAACAGTACCCAGCGATTTGGAGCGCAGACCTTGACGGAGACTCGCGAATATTTGAGCGCGGACCGTGATGACTCCCCTGGGCAACAATTCCTGGAGGAAGAGTTATACAAACTGAGAGTGAAGCCTGGAGGAAGTCAATCCGCGGTTACTCACAAGACATGGGAAGTTGCTCGAGATGACCAAGAGTACGAGGAGGGTCATGGTGCATTTACCGAGTCTGGGCTTCCAGAAATTCCGGACGGCGGTAACTATACCGAACGCCGAGGGCCATCTCCTCCCTTGCCACCCATTCCGCAGGAAGCGAGCAGACGGGATCTTGTTCCCTCACAAAACTCACAGCTATGGAACTCTGGTCACGAATCTGGCGAAATGACGCCGCCGCCATGGCAACGCATTCACCAACGCTTACTCAGCTGGGCGATTATCTGGCCAATGAGCGAAATTGATGCGGCCCTAACGAGCACCACTCGAGGACAACAGGTTGACGAGGTTGCTTTGAGCGTTTGGTCGACGCAAACATACAAGCGCTACGTAAGGAGTCGGATGACGGACGTTCCTGGTGGAAAAGTGGACAGATTGTTCGTGCCCCCTAACATGGCAGATGCTATCAGCACCGCTGTGTTCAATGGCCGACATGGAGATGCCTGCGGAATGCTGAGGGAACTGTGGGCGCCATTCGGATTTGATGGCGCCCCACGGTTGATCGTCGTGTTGGCTAAGCACCGCTCAGACGCAAATCACTGGGTCGTGCATAGGTAAATAACCTATCCTTGATTTGAGGAGTTTTGAGCAAACCTTTATCGCGCAGATTCTCATTGCCGGATGGTGCACTGACAACATATGATTCATACCCCGAGCGAACACTCCCCGACGGCCGGGTGAGTACATTGTTAAATGCTCCCATGGCTCTGTTGACTCTCATCTAGCCCCTCGGCTGGTGGTTCGCAATCCGAGTTGCATGGCCAGGCGCAATCTACGCGAACCCTGACCACCTCATGCAAAAGATGGTCCGACTTCACCGACCGATGCAACTCAACATCGATAACTCGGTCGCCGCAGCTGGCATCTGGCGCAACGTGTTGATGGGTTCTCGCGCGGAGCGTAGCCTAGATCTCGAACGTCTCCGTGATCTTATCAACACGGAAGTGAAAAACCTACGACAACGGAAACTTCAAGGAAAATTGTCCATCAGTTCACCCAAACCACACTATGAGGATATGTAAGACGGACGATTAAAAACTTGTTTCTTTTTTCTCGTTTTCATTTTCTACTTACTCTCTTCACCTATTTTTTGTATGGAACTGTTGTATGTATAACTCGCGACGTGATGTGATCTAGCTTTACTTTTTCCTCTATTTTTTGCTTTCACGCGTTTGCGTTTACTCTTTACTATGTGATTTATTGTAGGAGGATGCGATGGTAGGTAGGTAACTGAAGTACTGATGTTTCTGGAACTTTGTGTTGTCGATTCTCAATTGATACGGACACGTACCAAAAAAAACAACTTGAGCTGTTCGTTGGTTCGTTGCGTATGGTCCCTACCTTATTCCTGCAGGGGCCTATGCAAGTGACCCATGTGAAGTAACACGGTTCAAACGTTCGTCGATTATATCGGTAACTTGATGAAACGCTCGGGAAAATACACAACCATCGGTCATGTCTCGATGCACTATTGACCCGAGCACATTCAGACACGCCTCAGCGGTTCTGTTAGTATTTTCATCATTTTTCAGCGTAGAGACAAACCTGTCGTCATGGAGTCGCCCAGTCACCAATGTCGTGATCTCTATCTCGTATGTGGGCCATCTGCGAATGACTAGCTTCGATCTTCGTCACTGCAAACTGTTCGGTGACCAGCCATCAAAGAGAGATGCCAACTGGAGCCTCGATGCAATTCCACTAGTCAAGGCACAGCGCACGTATGGTATGCTACGGGTGCTTTCGAATCATACAGCGTACCGTGTTCACAGTTCGGCGTCCGTTCTGACGCGCTGCTTCGCAAAAGCAAAATTGCACACTCGAACGTGCGAACAGCCTTTTGATTCATCTCACTCAAACCTGCTGCAACAACTTGGTGACGTTACTGGTGAGTACGGATGCGAGCGGTCGTCTCGTATCATAGTTGGGTTGAAGTCATACGGATGTCACTGCGCGAGTAGATTGATAAGACACGTTGATTTGATCCGAAACTTGGAAAAGGGTGTTCCCGCTCAGGAGGCGTATCCGTGCAAAGGGATGAGAGAAAGAGGAAGGACACAGCCCAGGGCGTTCTGGAGAACGAATCTATAAATCGCAACAGTGTTAGGGGGACACAATTTCAAGAAAATGGTCTGTGATGCGTCACAAAACAGAGTAAGCTGATTTCCGATCCATTCGTGTTTGCGTCGTATCGTCTCAGAGCGGTTGGCAAGCGATTAAGTTGATCAAATTCCTATCGAATTTTGAAAGGAGGTTTTGTGCTACGATCAGCCTCTCTAGTAACTCAGCAATGGAAAAGGACTGTGAGTCCTTCCCTCAGTTGCCTACCCCGTCTCCTATAGAGACCGTTGTGGCCACGGATGCATACGGCGATGTGAAGACTGGGGAAGAACACCGGCTAACTGTTCAAGGCCATCGGAAATACTGCAAGGTAGCGAGGCCACAAATCGGATTGAAGGCGGCTTGTGTTGCTATCTCCCTAAACCCTGCATACTCTCTGCCAACGAGATGACGAAATCTGTCTGAGGAATGGATGACGGCACAATGGATGGGTTCTCCAAGACCTGAAATACGATCAGTCGCGTCACGTACAACTCTGTGTTACCCGGATTCACGTACATTGTACAAGATGTCTGCATCACGGTTCAGGTCATCCCGGACACGTTCAGACCGATCTTTGGACCATTTGTGGTGCCTTTTTTTCGCCGCCTGCTTGACACTATTGTGTTGCTTGGCATTTTGTCTGGTGGTGCTGGAACGAGACTGCGCAGGGATGGGCCTGCGACTGTTTTTGCCCATGGATGACGCCAATGGACAAGCGGTAAGTCGCTTACGTCAGCCAGGTAGTTGGCGGATCGCGTCCTCCGAATGTGCCACAAGGTTCAACGACTTGAGAGTGGTTTTTAACACCTGCAAACTACCTGACGGCGGCACCAGGACCTACAAGCACGGCACCCTTTAAATTGAAGTAGTCACGATCCAACGAGATTCAGAACAATGGCGGACACTCCGACTTTGAGTGTGACTTTGCTTGGTGCTGGTCAAGAGGTCGGACGTTCCTGTTGTGTGCTCCATTACAGAGGAAAAACTATAGTTTGCGATGCCGGAGTTCATCCTGCGTACAGCGGCATGGCATCCTTGCCATTCGTTGATGAGCTAGACTGGAGCACAGTGGATGCCATCTTGATTACGCAGTACGTTGCCCCTCGCGTCATCTGGACCAAATGCTAATTCGAGACACATGAAGCTTTCATCTTGACCATGCTGCTGCACTGACCTACATCATGGAGAAGGTCGGTCGTGATATACTCTTCATATCTCCTTTCGACTGACTTCTTGGCAGACTAATTTCAAGGACGGTAAAGGCAAAGTGTACATGACACATCCAACAAAGGCTGTACACAAATTCATGATGCAAGATTTTGTTCGTATGAGGTTTGTTGTCTATCTATGTTGATGAAATGCCCATTCAAATGCAAACTATTCAGTTCTTCGTCGTCCGATGCCTTGTTCACACCGTTGGAGCTGTCTATGTCGCTCTCTTCCATTATCCCGGTTTCCGCACATCAGTTAATCACGCCATGCCCGGGTGTTTCATTCACTCCATATCATGCAGGACACGTATTGGGAGCTTGTATGTACTTGATTGATATTGCAGGCCTTAGAATTCTCTACACTGGCGACTACTCTCGTGAAGAGGATCGCCACCTGGTGAAAGCGGAGATTCCTCCAATTCGACCAGATGTACTCATTGTGGAGAGTACGTATGGAGTTCAAAGTTTGGAAGGAAGAGAGGAAAAGGAACTGCGGTTCACGAGTCTTGTACACTCTATCATCAGGCGTGGGGGACACGTTTTGCTACCCGCGTTTGCTCTAGGCAGAGCCCAGGAACTGTTGCTCATTCTGGACGAATACTGGAAAAAACACCCCGACCTTCACAATGTTCCAATATACTACGCATCAAGCCTTGCAAGAAAATGTATGGCGGTCTACCAGACCTACATACATACGATGAATGCAAACATTCGGTCAAGATTTGCGAAGCGCGATAATCCGTTTGTTTTCAAGTAAGTATCCTAGTCGTTCTGACTCTACTGCACCATACCCATGTCTTTCATAGACATATATCTAACCTTCCTCAGCCACGAGGGTGGGAACGGAAAATCGCTGAGGGCCCTCCGTGCGTTGTCCTTGCCAGCCCGGGCTTCCTGCAAACAGGACCTAGTCGCGAACTGTTGGAACTGTGGGCTCCGGACCCCAGGAACGGTCTTATTATTACCGGGTATTCCGTGGAGGGTACACTCGCTCGGGTGAGTGATAGTTGGAATGAAACTGACTTTCATCATCTTTGCTTTCTCATCATGTATCGTATCATCGAAATGTCACATATTTTTCACTTTGATGTCTGAAGAACCTCAGCTTATCATTGATAAAATTGTCTAGGACATCATGACGGAACCTGAAGAGATTACCTCCCTCAAAGGGCACTCCATACCGCGGAAAATTTCCGTGGACTATATCTCCTTCAGTGCTCATGTCGATTATTCGCAAAATTCGGAGTTCATCGAGCAAGTCAAAGCGCAACATGTTGTGAGTGACGGTCCCAGACATTGAAGGCACTGTTTTAGTGAACACCTTGTGAACCCTCAGGTCCTCGTTCACGGAGAACAGACTGCGATGGGTCGTTTGCGTGCTGCCATGACGGCTCGGTACAAGGATCGTGACGAGGATGTCAAGATCCATACTCCACGAAACTTAGAGACACTCGAACTCTCATTCCGCGGCGAGCGCGTTGCAAAAGTGAGTGATGACCATCCATTTCCTATTGTGTTCGACGATGTGTTTGAATTAGGCCATCGGTACGTTGGCGTCGAAAGCACCGCAGGAGGGAGATATCGTCTCCGGCCTCCTTGTATCAAAAGATTATTCCTACACGCTTCTTGACCCCCGTGACCTCCGAGACTTTGCTGGACTGTCAACAACGATCGTGACACAGAGGCAGAGAGTTTTACTCGGCGTCGGCTGGGATTTGGTAAGATGGCATTTGGAAGGGATGTATGGTAGCGTGGAAGAGGGTATGGACAAAAATGGGCTTCCTACGATGAGGGCAAGTCGTTTCTGCTCAGGCAATGGTGTTACTGAGACAAGTTTTCTAGGTCATGGGCGTGGTCGACGTGAAGCACACGGGCGAACACGAATTAACGCTGGAATGGGATTCGGGTGCGAGTAACGACATGATTGCTGATTCCACGTTAGCCTTGATTACGGGCATTGACAAGAGTCCGGCTTCGGTGAAGCGTACGTATCAAGCGTGTCATTCGTTTCTATCTCATGATCACTCAATGTCGACATAGTTACGAGCCAACCATGCTCGCATTCGCACCCTCATGCGGACTCGGACTCGGGATCAGCGTACACACGAATACAACGTCTTGCCTGGTTCTTTGAAGCACATTTTGGAGAGGTGGAACTGCACATGCCCGAAGAGACGGACCCTGATGAACAAGGGAACGAACAGGGGGCAGATGCAACCCACGATCCGGCACTGATTGTCCGCGTCGATGATGCAGACGCGCACATCAATCTCATTTCTCTGGTACGCACTTCAGCACGTTGGGTTGTGTCAATGCTCAAATTGCTTCTAGGTTGTTACGAGTTCGAACGAAGGTCTAAAGAAACGTGTTGAGGCCGTGCTGGATATGGCGGTTACGACCATTAGTTCACTCACAGAATCTTTCCAGTCGGGCTCGTCCGTGTTGCAGGATGACGCTGTAGTTGGAAAGGAAATTGACCACCAGGACATGCCAGCAGACTTACCGGGGGGTTCCAGTGCTCAGGAATCGAAGCAGCTTCAGGCTGAAACGTCAAGATTGGCTGAGATGGACATGGTTGAAGGCTAAGAGTGGTACGCCCTATGGTAGGGTTTATTCCGGCCTTTTGTAGTCGCGCATAAATTCTGTATTTGAGATACAAAAAAGCGAAGTCATTGACTCCAGAGAGTCAACCTTGTTGAACGTGATGAAACCATTTCATTCCTTTATTTAGTTGCTTTGGCCACATGAGACAACCGTGTACCAGTTTCACGGGCCTCAAGGGGTCACAGAGAGCGTAGTAATTTTTGGTGGCCGAATAGGTTCCACCGGTACTGATAGGAGAGGATTTGTACTACGAGTAGAGCAGTTCACCATTGAAGGACCATGAATAAATGGCCCAGCATATTGATATCTCCGCTTCGATTCGGCTCATCAAGGTCACGGTGTTCAACCTTCAATGCGAAAAAGTTACCTGGATTCCACTGCGGTCACTTTACTCAAATCACGAGTGGGCTACGGGCCGGTTTCATGCTGCTTGTGTCTCGCAAAAGCGCCATGGGTTACGCAGTACTCGAATTGCTCGATTTTCAAAATTACATGGCAGGCATGAACCCAAGAGTGCTCACTACTATAGTGATGGCCGCGAACCCAGTGCTTACTTGATAGCTCGCACACCGTACGTCCCCGTCATCACGTTCTCTCCTACAGCAGCACAGAACGAGATGGCGGGAACGTACGGCGTAGTACCCAATGCAAAAGTACTGGCAGGACGAGCAAGTTGGAGCTCTAGCATCAAAACATTGAATGATCCTGGGTACCTGAACTTGGTCGCCAGTTCCGGCAGTAACTTCGCTGCCCAGATTAGATAAGTGTGTGAGGTTATGAAAGGAAGAACAATAATACGCACCAGATGTGACGAACAATTAGCCAACGGGAAGTAAGGAGGACATTAGGGTAGAAGAAGTGGCAAGGGTAAGTCGGCGAGATCGCCCGAGGATCAGCTTGTTGAAGCAGGAGTGACAGGGGGATAGTGCTCATGTTTTCGAGTCGAAGTCGCCAGGTAACGGAGATGGAGCCAAGACCACGTCATTATCTGTGGGGTCCTCAGACAAAAGATTGAAGAAGCTAGACATGCTGCCGTCGTTCTGCAAGTAAGCGCCGCAAATTCAAACCAACAAGTTCCCTGTGAACTCACCGAGCCGTTTCGGCAGTACGACGCTGAAGGTCTTCCTTGGACAATCTGACATTTCAAGTGACGAGTTCATATGTTCGGCTTGGGAAAGTCGGAATCTAGTAAACGGGGCCTCCTTCATCTCCCCAGAGGTTGAGATGGAACTGTGGTGCAATCAGTTCGTCAGACAGCCTGGTATGAGATAGTTTGCATTTGTGCATACCGCTGTGGGGTTCCCTGAACGGTGGCCTTCAATGAAGGGCGCGTCAGAACGATGAAAGATAACAGAGAGGGCAAATAACGAAGCGAGCGTGCAGCGTCTGAAGCTTCTGCGCGAAGAAAAGAGGGTAGGGCAACCTGAGAGTACCTTGGGGTTTATATACCAAAGGACTGGAATGCTACGACGTCCAAGCAATGATGTCATCACCTCGAGTACTTACTCTCGTTCAATACGAGCCCAGAGCCACGCCCTAAAATCACGTACTAGAAATGAACCCATGGAATACATCGAGTCCATACGTGGTACATCTTAGACAGCCCAGTGGGTGTCCTTCCGCAGATTCAAGCAACCGTGGCAGCACTGTCACGGTGAGCCGCCTCATACTAGCCTGAGTATTCAAAATTATCACTGATCACTACAACAACTTACGTAGCCCGTTGATATCATCGCATTCGCACGGTTGACGGAGCCCGTCTACGTGGTAAATTAATAATGGCATTAGCGACAATGCAACAGTCGCAGGCTCATCATATTGAACCGCAAGCGCTGGACCCGATCCACGTGCCAAGTGTGTGTGTGATCATGTGGCCCACTTCCTGTATCTCCTTGCGCAATGCGCCCACAAGGTCCAAGTCGGCGCAGTCAATCACCGAAAATTATTTCCAGCGGATATGAAACGCTCTTTGATTCGCCGCAGCACCTACTCCTCCAATCGCATTATCTCCCCCGATTTAATTCTAACGCCCTCTCCCAGAGAGCCGCTGCGACCACTTTGCGGCGTGATCAGAGGTTTCCCGATCGTCCCTTGTGAGCTACCGTCACTGTACATGTTTGCCGTGCGAGATATGTTGATTTCCAGAGGAAAAGTAGCTGTCGTTCTGCTACTTGCACGAGAACGAGACTGAGCAAGGCCCATGCGCACGACGATTAACAAAGGTGATATGGTCTGCAGTCACTTGTCAGTCGAACACGCAACATAATGGATGGGTATGGCTCACCGCAATCTGTGTCGCAATGCCGACACCCACGATGCCGGACTCATGGCCGGATGCAAATAGACCAAACATGATAATTGTACACGTTGTGATGAGGGCCCCACATTCCACTATCAAGAGCATGACACTTCTGTAATTCATGCTTCTTTGAGTAGCCAACGCAGCAGTCCTTTGGTCCGCTTTCCAGAGGCGATATGCGATGCCAAAGTTTGCCGTCAGGTTTGTGGCAGTCTCGAGTCCCCATCCAGCCAGGCCAAACGCCACTAACTTTTGGGGTGTACCTGTGGCCGTGGTAGGTATAAAGCTGGACACAGCGATTGTCGCAATACCTTTTTTTTGTCGTTCAGTACTCAATTTCGATCTCTCAGTGATCAACACTTACAGACATGTGAAGTCCAGAGAATTAACTGACATTCAAGTTCAATAAAGCACTCAACCAGAATATTTGGTCAGGACGACACCTACAGGAACGATGCAGACTTTCAATTTCCGTCCCCAGAGGCCATATAATCGCCATATCTAACGCAGAATCAGTACGATGACAGGTGGCGAGGGGAAAGCGCATACCAACAGAAGCTCTTGCACAAAGGTCTAAATCGGATTACATTTCGGTTCATCCATGGCATGAAGTTGAAACCAAGGTGCTCACATTTATGACATAGATGTAAAATCCGACGAGAAACACTGTATTCGAGCCCGGATTTGAGTAATATACATTTGGATCAGCTCCATAGGTGAAAGCTTGGAGCAGTTCGATGAGCGTGATGATAACGTGAGCTGTAGATAACGAAAATTGCAAGACGGCCGCAGCGAGAACCCTAAACACTTTTCGATGAGACACTGTCTGATCTAGATCGGAGCTGAGGGAGATCACCTGTGAGATGATGTGTTGCCTGATGTTAAGACTTGAACGCAGAATCCGAACAACATGCAGCTTGTGCAAGTCTTAGCTGGGTCTCCAATGAATACATAGGCAAGATGATCACACACTTGACACCTATGAACCAGTTGATCAGTATATGAGGGCTGGAGGGCATGAGCAGGATGTCGTACCATAGAAAATGGACTCCAACCACGCGCAAATGAGGTACATCTGCCCAAGTGTTTGAGTCATGACGAGGGTGTTAGACTCGGGGATAGGGAGGATCTAGTCGGTGGGGCCATGCTGGGGCCAGGCTATATATGTATGTATGTAAGTAGAGCTTCCTCGAGCTCCCGGTGGCAAGGGCGGCTCCACATACTATACGTATACAGATGTCAGCATTTTTAGAACCTGGCGATACGGCGAACTTTAGCTTGCCGGAGAGGGGCGATATCATGATTAGTACTCGCAGCAACAAACACCGGCCTTGTGGCAAAATCCACTCTCGTTTGGGCGACTAACAATGATTATATCAGTGATTGTAAGCCGCAGACCGCCCGTCTCGCGCAGATAATCGATTTGCCAGGATCGTGGAAAGAGTTTCGGCCTCTAGATTATATCATTCGCGGGTGAGAATGATCTTGAGAGTCCAATGCTGTCTCGCAGAATCAGGTTATTTTCAAGTTGCGGGAACAAACTTCAGTGGAGTTTCAAGTTGACCGTCGCTGCCGAGTGACATGATCGGAACATCGAATGATGGGTTTCGTGGCAACTGTTGAACGCCACGCTTCCACTCAAAATCTTCCTCTCTAGACCCACGCTCTACGACGGTGGCACTGCACGGCTGTTCGGGTAGAATCAAACGCACAGAATCTTGTCATATACCCTGTCTCTAGGCACGCCGAACCTGCCATAAGTCAACGGCGAACTATTAGCAGATCCTTACCCGACTACTAGCCAATTATACAATCTGAAGCACAAGTACTACAATATGTACTGCTATGTCAACTTCTTCGTATAATCAGCAACAAGCTCCTTCATGACTTTCTCCAACTTAGCTGCGTGCTTTACATAGATCGACCCCTCTGGATTGTAATGCCGGCAATTCTCGAATATCAACTGTGCGTCGTCCAAGAATACCTTGAGGTTTGGATACTGGTTCGTATTCAGTTTGTGTTCCATGGCGCTAAGGTCTGCAAGAGGAAGTCAGACGTATCTCGAAGAAAGGCGGCGACAAGACTGACCCATGGGTCGCTTGATGACCTCATAATAATCAGCTACTTCCTCCCCGTTTACAGGAAGCAAGAACGGCCACGCGTTTGGCTGAGCCTTCATATCCCCGAGCAGTCGATGCATGAAATTATGCTCGGCACTCTGCGGTGTCGAACGAGAACTGACAGGGCCGATGGATGGATCAGTTATTGGTGGCGAAAGTCGAAACAGTCGGCCTCACTATGTAGACATGCCAGGCGTCCAACCACTTTCCCCTGTTGTGTTGTAAGAACACGAATCCAGTCTCTTATTCAAGAAATGACATACGGAGCCCCGGAACATCTTTGGGGTCCACCATGACGCCTTCGGGTGCACCCTCCTGGAACTGGTCTAAACCCTTATATACAATATGAGACTTCGACTTCTCCCTGATCTTTGCTATGATCGCCTCTCGTTGCCGTGCAATGATGTTTGCCTTGTCGAGGTAATCAACTTTGCGCAACATCGTACACTGCATGATCGTGCCGCCTTCGTAATCCTTGATATACCCTGCCCATACGGATCGAGGCAAAGTTATGTCTTTCGAAAAGCCTTGCTTCTTGAAGAAAATCACAGCAAAGTTGTCTGCGTAGGTCAGGAAATGCATCACGTTCGGGTATATCTTGCGTATATGGGCTTTGAAATGGTCCATAAGCATACCTCCGTAACCCTGGAGCACATTATTTAAGCTTCCAACGCGAGGAAAAAACAAAGCATACCTTGACTTGGTCGACGGAAGCCGTGGCAAAGAAGACGATCTCTGCGAAACCGCGATGAGGGAATGGACGATAACAAATCCCTCCGACCACCTTGTATCCCCGTTTGATGATGGCGAGCGCTTTGGAATTTTTGTCATACACCAGACGAGCGATGTATTCTCGGGGCATCATCGGCAATTGTGTCCGAAAGAGCGTTTTCAGCCCAGTGAGGATCACCAGTGAACGGGGTTTTCCATCATTCTCGACTGCTGTTACTTGAATGACGCCCTTCCGAAGCTCAACGAAAGCCGCCTTCTCAGTTTTTGGAGGAGGCTGAAAAAGACTACGCGTTATTGGGCCATACATCGCGGACAGGACAAATGTCACTCACATGGGCTGATGACGATGGGCCTGCATCAATGGTGACTCCGGTAGCAAGTCTTGTCAACTGAGATTCGTCCATCTTCTCTTCCACTTTCACCTTTGCGTCTGGAAGATGTCCATTGATCCCATTCACGTCGGACTGCATGCTGGACGTGAGTGCAGTCTGTGACTTGGACTTCATACTTGAGGTTTTCTTTCCAGCTCTCTGGTTTGATTTTCGCGCTGGCATTTCTTGTGGTTGTTTCTGGGACACCTGGACGGCGAGAGGTTTATCGTCTTCCTCCTCGTCTTCTTCATCCGCATCGCTCAGTGACGATAGAGATAAACGGCGTCTCTTTGCGGGTGGTTCATCACCGTCACTCAACATAGAGAATGTGGGCGAGTGAGCCCTCTCGAGTGGTGATGAGTGTTCTACGAACATCTGTAAGCAGCAGTCGACGACATGGATCCTCAACTATCTTACCGATAGATGGAGAATGCATCGAGATGAGCGAAACTGGAAGCCTCATTTGTTGCCTTAAAGACATGATATCGTCGTCCGAGTAGTCAAAGTCAAGTAGTTTATCTACCTCCTGCAGAGAGAAAGTGTGCAGTCTGCTGGTTAATATCAACCAAACGAGGTATCTGGGTAAGATGATTGCCAACCTGAGATGACGGACGGATCCATTTAGTTGTGGAGCACAGATTCAAGGCATGAACTTGCCTGAAGTATCTCGTCGAGGCGAATGGCCAAACGACCCCTCCGAGAGAATTCCTCTCTTCCTATGACCCGTTCGTCTGCCCCGTGGTCTGTTACTTCGTGCCCGCATATACAAGTGCATATGTATGCGGGTTCGTCGTCTTCATCGGAGCCATACTGGTCCAATGCGCCAAGAGATGATTTGCGGCTGCCTTCATCGGCCTGTACGACTTCGACGTCGGGCGGAGGACGGAGACTAAGACAAGTATCGCACGCGGAGCACGGTGTATGGCGAGCGATCTTGAACGTCAGTGCAGCGTTCGAGAAAGACGTCGCAGTCACGGGTGGATATGTCAGTCTCATGGTCAGTGGTGGTGAATTTGGTGAAGCGCGTCAGAGGACCCCACCTTTAAGTTGATTACTTAAGCTACACATTGTCCTACAACTTGAACGAGATATTTCTGTGGGTTGATTATGGTTAGATCCCTCTGAGTGCTACCTGATAAGATCCATTCTAACACACGTCACAAGAGCCAACAAGCGAACTATGGCAAGCTACCACTCAGCAAGAAGAGGAAACGGGCGCAGTTGTCTTTTGAAATATCTATCATTTAGATGCACGAGTCCATCGAAAAGTAAACTTCAGTATAGTCAACAATTATTCTAATGTTCATGACTACATGGATGAGGTCTAAGATGTTGATATCATGCTATGTGATAGTCCTGAAAAAAGATTTGCGGCCAAAAGTCACAGATAGATGGTCCAGAATCAATCACGAGTAGAATTGACATCCTAATCATCGACAATAATGTAGGAAGATCTGATACATCTAAAGCCTATCATCACGAGAAAACGAATCTGTGATCAGCAGATCCTGGATCGTAAATGATGTTAGCATGCAACTTTGACAGGCTATCATTGCGAACTGACATCAGGTGCAAATGGCCATGAATGGAATGCCTGCACGAGTGTTGCCCAGTCTCGTACGTCCATCTCACGCACAGGTTTGGAAGTATTGACTGAGTGATGGCCAGGAAGGGAGCCGTCTGCAAGCATAGTCAATAGAGTCGATGCACCAGGGGCGAGATGACTAGCAAAGCATGAGTGATGTGGATCAAATGAGTTGACACCGCTGACATACGAGATAGCACGATTGAGTGGATTCGATTTGAGAACGAACAGTTTGCGTAAGCAAAAGTCCCACTTGTCGAGGAGACCTTTTTCGATGATCTACCAAATCCATCAATTATTGTGATCTCAGCTTTCCGGAAATTAGAGAGGCGACCTGTTCTGACAATGGATCCATAGTCACGGCAACCATGTTTCTATTTTGCCTGTTTCTCTTTGAGCGGCCTTCAGTGGTCGCAATACTTGGTGGCCAAAAGTGTTCTTCGTATGGCTGAAGGATGCCCGAAGGGACGACCTCCCGAAACGAGGCAACAGCTTCAGCTATTACAGACAGCTTGCATCGATTTCTCAGCTTACCAGCATTGCTGGTATCCGCCGATATACGCTGCGAGAGTCGGTCAGAACAACCAAGGCAGAGCAGCGACGTGGACGCACATCCCACACGAAATCATGCATTATGTAGCTCATAGGAACTCTGCCATAGCGAAACAACCAACCTCGATCGGGCACTAGACGCAACAGCTGTGCAATAAGCTGCTCGCCATAGATGGAAGTCGGAAGATGTGCGATGAAATGAAGTGCAGGATCGGCTGAATATGATAGAAATCAATCGTACCAGTGTATCTGTAAGCACAAACACAACCTACGTTCGTGCCAACTGGAGGTTTCAATATCCCTCAAATGACCCTCGGCTTCCAAACTGTGATAGGTACCCCACGAATACCCGTCCCATGGAAGAACTTGCACGCGGGGATCGATTGTTTGAAGTGGCTAAATGTGTTGAGCGTGCCGCGCGAAATGAAAAATGTGTCGACATACCCGAAGGCTATCAAGAAAACACTCTGCGTTCTCGAGAACGATAATCTTGCGTATCCGTTCCCTCGGCAGCTGCAGCAAGGCACGCGTCAACACCCCTGGCCCTAGAGTTATTGTCAGTCCAACACTCTCCGGGTCGAGAAAATGCGACATACCTGGAAACGCTTCAATGACGACCTTGTCTCTTGACCCAGCCGGAACAAACGCCTCTGCTACCTGGGCCGCCGTATCGGAATTGCGAAGACAGACATGGTGTTTCAACAGTTGTGCGCTCGCTGCTGTCGGGAATACTGGTGCTTGCAGTGCACTACAGCGCCTTGTTGCCGTAGAAAACCAACGCTTGGAGGATAAAAACATGTGGTTTTGCTTGCGAACATAATTTGCACGCTTCCAACTCTGGGTCCATTACATCATCGATGCTTATGGGCCACTCTCTTTGAAGCGATGTTGCACGATGGCGAGATCAATTGATTACTCCATTTACTTGGTCACTGGACGCGAGCTACTTCCTGCAGGAAAGGTACATCCATGACACTATACACATTCCGATCCGCTTAGCTCTTACTCCGACCAGGCGTACACCGAATTTCTCAGAGAAGTAGTAACCTCTCTTGTTATCTGTCCAGGAACCCTGTTGAATCTGTGATCAGGCTCTAGAGGGAGGAGTAACCGTTGTACAAGTCCGAGAGAAAAAAGTGGATACAGCTGAAGTACGCCTTGAGCTGCTCTCACCACTTTCATTGACAAACGATGTCCTCCCAACATAGTTTCTTCAGATCGCCGAGGAAAGCAAGAGCTTGTGTAAAGAATATGGCGTCCCCCTTATTATAAATGACCGCATCGATATCGCACTGGCCGTCGACGCAGACGGCGTGCACTTGGGACAAACAGATATGCCAGTGCATTTGGCTCGGACCATGCTCCCTCCAGGGAAGATTATTGGTGTGTCCTGCAACAATGTAGATCACGTCAAGAAGGCTGTAGAAGACGGTGTCGATTATATTGGTATCGGAGCAGTTTGGGCGACCAATACAAAACAGCTCACCAGTCCAGTCCTTGGTGTACGCGCTGTCGGGTCACTGCTCGCTGCTCTAGATGGTACATCCGTAAAAGCGGTTGCCATTGGTGAGACTCAGTCCAAGTCTCAGGTATTGTATTCACTAAGTGTAGCACTTCTCAGGAGGCATCAAGTCTAGTAACATCTTGCGTACCCTCCATGGCTCTGTGTCAACCACAAGACATAAATTAGACGGGGTAGCTGTCGTTTCAGAAATAATGACATCCCCGGACCCTCGCAAATCAGCCAGGAAACTCTCAGAGGCTCTTCAGTCATGGTCGAATACGACCGATCAATTAAACAAAGTATCCCCTGCATACACTACGGAGACGATCAAAGACAGGGTTGTAGACCTATTGCGTGTCATAAAGAAAACTAAACCGCTCATTCACCAGGTGACCAAGTTGTCTGTTGGTTTAATCATATACATAACTCACTTCCTATAGATTACGAATATCGTCGTCGCGAACCAATCTGCCAACGCCACCTTGGCGCTGGGTGCGAGCCCAATCATGGCCACTGCCCAAGAGGAGATGTACGATTTGAGCCGCGTTCTTGGCGCGTTGCTAGTCAACTTTGGCACGATCACGGACAAGGAAAGCATGCTAGCCGCCGGACAGTTTGTAAATGACGCAAAAAAGCCAGTGGTGTTTGATCCCGTTGGTGTAGGAGCGACGGGATTTCGACGCAAGGTCGCTGCTGAGTTACTAAACACTTGGCAAGCCAGTGTCATCAAAGGCAACGCAGGAGAGCTTGCCGCACTCGCTGAATCAGAGGAGGTAGGTCGTATTTAACTAATCCGTGGTTAGGCTTCCATCACTAACTGCGTATTCCTCGAGGTGCAAGCCAAGGGCGTCGATAGCATTGGCAGTGGATTCGCCAACCCTGCTACATTTGTCCGGGACCTAGCAAGAAAGGAAAGTGAGTTTATCGCACATTCAATGTGTGCTGCGTATACAACGTATCCAATTTATCAGGATGTGTCGTTGCTCTTACCGGACCAATCGACTGGGTTTCGGACGGAACGACTGTCGTTAAACTTTCAAATGGGCACGAGCTACTTGGCGACATCACCGGCTCTGGATGCCTGGTGGGCACTTGCGTAGCGACGTTCTGCGCTGGAGCTTGCGAGCTGGGAAAGAATGAAGATGCAGCTGGGAAACTCGTCAAAGGTGACATGTTGATGGGCGCAGTTGCAGGGTACGTTTGCCCAATGATTGAAATACTTGAACTTATACTCCGAAAGAATCCTGGCGCTTACCATCGCAGGAGAACGCGCTGCAGTCCGGTCCGACGTCCAGGGATCAGGAACGTTCCTGCCTGCACTCATCGATGAGCTTTACAACTTGACACCGGAGAGAGTGAAGGAGTGTAGCCAAGTGGAGGTAGTAACAGTTTGATGACAACGACGAAAATACATATATCACGGCTGTATCTACAGAGATAGATATAACTTTACGCCGCACTGGAGATTTCATAGGTAACATCGTTAGGGTGATCGAGGACCTTGGGGAACGGCATGGATGACGTTGGTTGCAACCAATTCTTCTCGTCATAGTGGGCATGGGGTGGACTATCGATCATATGGAACGTGTAAGCATAGCGAGTCTGGCTGCTCGTGTTTCGTTCAGACTTGTGCAGTACACTGCCGTGGATTAGTACGAGGTCCCCTGGGATCACTCCGTCAGGCACGGTCCGGTGAGTAAGGGCAAAGCTGACAGACCTGGCTCACAGGTTTGCATCACATAATTCCCGGTCGGGCTTGTAGGATCCGAATTCAAGTTGGGAAGAATGGGAGGGCGTATCTCTTCAAATGTGGTTCCACCGCCCTGCTTGCGTACAAAGCGTTTGGTGATGGGTGTAGTAAGGTGTGATCCCGGTAGGAACGAAAGTGCCCCATTGGATGGCGTGCATCTTTCCAGCGGTATCCAGAATCCGAGAGCAGTGGGAGGCGACGTATACTGCAACAGTCATTAGAATGTTAGGAGTCTAACGGTCAACCTCGATGGGAGATGTCTACGCACCAGGAACGTTCTGGGAGTAACATGATCGGTTTGAAGTATAACAGCAACGTGAGTTGATATGATGATGCATCATTTATAGTGTGACTCACGAATCCGTGTGTTCAGGAACTAGCAAGCTTTTTAGCGAGGATCAGTGACGCACTGGAGATACGAGAATGATTACCAGCGCCACCGATCTCTGGTTGCTTGAAAATGACCATCGATTGAAGGGCTGCCGGTGAGACGACGGTTATCGAATGATTGCGATTCCCGGGATCCATCACTCACCAACAGGATCGTGATGGAATTTAAGATCTTTCGCTACAGCTTTCAACTTGGCGTTCTCCAGAGTCACCCCTCGAAAGACCGGATCGAGTATATGGAGTGCTGCGGCACGTCAGTCTTGTAAAAAAAAGACACTGAGATGCTAGGTAGGGGCGCACCGTGCCCGATCTTGTTCACCGCCTTGGTTTTATCCCTTGTAAGCTGACCGTTCTGATCCACAGCGTCTTCCTCTAGGAAGTAGCGGATCTTGTCGCCCGAGTTGAGGAAATAGTCGTCGCCAATGTGGTTCTTGTCCGATGAAGTGAACTTGGTCTGACGTATGCGTGAGCAACTTCTTTCTCCGGATTTGGGGGTAATGTCACGATCGGCGACACTCACAAGCGGGTGGTCTTCCAAGCTAAAGTCGGCCAACAGATCTTTCGAGCGTTGAAGGAGCGATGAAACTTGGTCTTGCGACAAGAAGTTTGGAATGCAAATATAGCTGTCGACTATGGTTGAGCTGCCCCGGATCTTCGTGGGGACGCCGGAGAGCGTCGACTTCACTTACCCGTCTTGGTAGAACTGGGTATCGTAGTATGTATATGGGAGTGAGCTGGGATGGTCATAAAACGACCTTGCACTGACCTGGTCCACTTGTTCCTGTGTCAAGTATTCTGTCATGTCAGCTTGCCAAGTTTCGACTCCTTGAAAGTGATGGTAGAAGAAACCTCAGAGTCACTCGGAGTTGGCTTGATAAGCTGGATGATCATGCGCACACTGTAGTATTGGCAGGCAAGGTTTCAGAAATACCTTCGACTACATTACGTGAATGGGAACGAGTGTACAGTACTGAATAAATTAATGGCCATGAACATTTGATGGAAGCGAGCGATAGGCTCATTTCGAGTCCAAAACGCACACTCAAACTTCCGAGTCCCCTGCATTATCGTCAGCATCAATATTCTCTCCGTTTACCAGTCGCTGAATGAGATGATCAATCTTCGCCTTGTGTATCCGATGGTGTTCTTGCCATCCTTTCCAAGGATGGTGAGGATGCTACAAGGATGCCATTCACTGATCGGCCATCGGAAGACACACAAACAATACATACCAGTCGCCCAAATGCTTGGAATATTTTATCTGATGTGCCCTCGGGCTTTGTAAAGAAATATTTGGCAAGAAGAATGTCGTCTGAACGGGAATAGCGCATCTTCTTTTCGGGTGGTTGTGGTAAAGGGTCATCCTCTTCGGTCCTGTTCAGTTCGTGTTTGTGGCGGCGCCAAAACTTCATCCACGATGCACGAGAATGGTGCGGCGCCTGTGAGTGAAAGCGGTGAGCGAAAGACAACATTTGTAGTGAATAAATGACCTTTGTAGCGACGTCTTTCCAGAATGCTACCATGTCAAAACGATCTTGAGACCTATGAAAGTAAATAAACAGAACGCTGTTTTCTGCGAACTCGACTCACTTTCTATATTCCATGAAGCGAACCAAAAACGTCACATCCTGTTCCGTGAATGCGACTCCTTTACCGGTCGTACTTCTAAACAACGCCCTCGGGGGAGTTGGAGATCGATTACGCGGTTGGTTACCTTCTTGTTGTAGTCGCTGCTGGGCGGCTGCAATGATGCCAGGACCGGTGCTAACCCGAAGTTGCTGTTCCGCTTCGTTCTGTTCGTGTTCTCCCTCCTCTTGGGGAGTTACTGCATCACCGAGGTCCATAGAGTACCCACCGAGCCTGATTTGATGTTTGTTGCAGTACCGACGCCAGGAATAAAATCTGTGGAAACGTCATTAGGTGGGGTAAAGGGGGCATGCAAGACCATGCTCACGTATGATGAGGGGCCTATAGGGCGCATTGCTCAGCGAGTGCATCTGTACACCAGGAAAGACTACAAACCTTGACAGCTATTCTCTCACATATCTCTCGGAGGCTGACCAGGATTGAAATTTAGGACTTGATATAATATGAAAGCAAGAAACACAAACCTGAGCACGAGTCCTTGCTCCTGACAGTAGTCGATGTATCTCTTGAGGTACAAGACATCATCGGAGGTAAAAAGATTACCGCCGTATGTACTCTTGATCACGCGGTTTGGCGGCGTAGGAGACCGAGCAGGCGGATTCCTTCGATTGAGGACGAGCGTCGAGGGCGATGCGGCAGGAACTCCCTAGTGAGGTCTCAGATGCGTGACTATGTGAATACAAGGTGATCTTGCCTGGTTCCGAGTTCGCTTCCGGCCACGCGATTTTTCACCGGATGCGTTGTCAACAGGTGGGTTGGATGTGCCGGCAGCAGAAGGGCCAGGATCGTGGATGTAAGGAGGAGCATGTTCGTAGGTTTGTTCATACTGTATGAGAAAAGTCAGGCTAGGTGGCACGGTGACTCATCTGCGAAACCAACCGTCGCAGGATCATAGGCGTAATCGCCTGGAGGTGCCGTTGTCCAATCTGTTTGTTCGTCTCGATACCTATAGCCGTAGGGGGGGCCACTCGGCCCAGCTACCATGTGTGGTGGAGGTTGCTCAAAGCCAGTGACCCACGGACCATCTCGATAGGGCTGCGGGGGACGAGGAAGGATTCCCGCGGGAGGCTGAGGTGGCGCTATATGGGTCTGTTGGGGCGCGATGGCGTTCGGAGCCTGCCATGACTGAGGAGGGGCTGCGGTGGGGGGTTGCATGCCACGATGGGGAGGGTGCATCGGGTGTGCATAGACTGGATAGGCATACGGGCCCTGTGGTGGGTGCACAAGAGGGTCGGTTGGGGCCATACCGGTGAGTGCCTGAGGATGGGGTGGGATGGATGGCAACGAGGGTACTTGTGTAGACGAGGCAGGGTCATTCTGGGAAGGGACAACGGCGGGGATATCGACCCTAAGAGAAGACTGATCTTAGAGGATGACAAGGAGCGTGCGGGAGGCTAATACTTTTCGGTACCCGTCACTTTACACCCAGCCCAGTTGTTCTGGAAGGTCTGGAGTGTGCCTGTACGGACGCACTCGTGTACCCAGCGGGAATGAAGGACAATCTTGCCCTTCTTGCCGGCATACTGGCGGAACAAGTTTTGACCAGACTCTTTGTGTGGGTCCACTGATACGCAGATGAGCGTTGTGGGAGTGGTTGGGTGAGGCGCACTTGCCTAAAATGTATGGTGTACCGCTGTAGCTGGGAGAGACGGCGCCACCGTGCTTCTGTGAGAGGGTCAGATGGAAGGGGTAGCGGTTACAATGGACGTACGGTGATGAGGTCGACGAGGTCATCTCTGTCGTCGACGTCTTTCTCGATGTAGATTGTGAGTGGCGTGCCCATCATGGGCTCGAGGAAGAGGAGGGCATTCTGGGGATCGGTCGTCGTCGGCGGCGGTGCGTTCTGACTGTGAGCGCGTCTGGCAGAGCGGGCTGGTGCCATGGGTCTTGGCCAGGACTGGTTTTTGATGGAGAGGCGAACGAAAAACAGCTTGTCACAGTTGGCGTGACATATACTTATTTGGTAACATACCAGTGGTCGGAGTCCTCCATTCGGACTTTAAATATCACCGGCCGGCACTTCGGCTATCGATCAGATAGACGCCTTCCATAACGATAACCACGGAGGGAAAAAACAATAATGTATACTCTAACAGTATTGTGTCTTGTTTGTACAAATCATCGGAGTCTCAATTTGTATTATCTATGTTCGCTGCAAGATACTCGTCGCGCTGTCCATCCGCTGTCGCCCGCGGATCCCCCTCCTCCCCCTCCTCCTCCCTCCCCTCCCTCCTCTTCCTCTTACCACCACCATGGCCAACGTCGCTGGTCGAAAAAAATCAATCGTCTCCAATCCCGGCCTCATCATCGACACGCCCGTCGCTAACAACAACATCCTTAACAAGGCCGCCTCCGCCTCCACCTCTCTCTACCAACAATGCTCTTTCTTGCGGGCCCGTCTCATGCGCATCCCAAACTTTTCCCACTTCTTCATCCTCTCGTCCCCAAACGGCGACCTTCGTCAGTCCACCGATCCCGTCACACAGCTTTGGGATTGCTTCACCCTCGGCATCCCTCTCTGTTTTCTCTTCAACCTCCTGCCTGCTCCAACTCGTCCTATCGCCGAGATATCCACTGACGCTGCCACTTTCGATGTCTCCAACGAAAAGGAGAAGAAGCGCGCCATCGCCAAGTTCGCCATGAGACTCTCGGAAATACATAATTGCGAAAGATTCACTGTATCCGACTTGTGGGATCGTCATTCTACCGACGGCTTGGTCAAGGTGCGAAGCCCGGTGTCATCCGCCCCCATTCGTACCCCTAATACACAGTAGGTTGTTAGCACCGTCACTACCCTTGTCGACCTTCTACCTTCCGATATTTTCGAGCCAGCTCCCATGTCACCTCCTTTGCTTGCATCGCAAGAATCGATGGATTCACTCGCAAACCACGTATTGAACGCCAACATCGCTCCAAGCGCACACGACGCAGCCCGAAATAATATTATCAGGGAAATGGTAGAAACGGAACGTAAATATGTGCAGGATCTGGAGGTCATGCAGGTCAGCTCCACGCCCTTTCGTTTTGCCATCCGCCACTTACTCGATCTAGAAATACGCGACCGCATTGTCACAAAGCAACACCATAGACCAGGACACCATCCATCTACTCTTCCCAGGCCTAAACAAGCTCTTGAACTTTCAGAGAAAGTTTCTTATTCGCCTTGAGAGTACCGCTGAACTGCCATGGAGAGACCAGCGCTGGGGTATGCACTTCCTCGAAAACGTGAGCTCAATTGTTCCTTTATTCCATGCTCAACATATGCTTAATACACTGCTTTTGTCGTCCTGCACATCTCGTGTTCTATTCGGAACAATAGGAAGACGAGTTCGCCGTTTATGAGCCTTATTGTGCCAACTACACCAATGCAGCGGATATTATGATTAAGGAAGAGCAAAATTTGTCGGTACGTGAACTTCTCTGATTCGTCGCCTGCGCGCCGGCCGGCTTCGTTCCCATGCGAGCCTGGTTGGTGTGGCGACGGTTGACATCGGCTGCTCCCAAAATAGTATTTCTGATGTCCTTCTGCTCTTCTTGGGTTTCAGGTACATAACAACTTGATCAACGCCAAATCAGAGCTGCCTGCCTTTCTAATCAAGCCAGTCCAAAGAATTTGCAAGTACCCTCTACTACTTGATGTGAGTGATCTTTCTGTTTGATGAACTGCTTCTGATTTTATTTCCAGTCCCTAGTCAAGGCATCAACTATCGTTGATTACCCACACTACGAGGAACTCCAAGCTGGTTCTGCCGCAGCGAAGCGGATTACAGATAAGATCAATGAAGCACAGCGTCGCGCAGAGAATAATCAGACTGTACGAAATCTCGAAGGCCGCGTCAAAGACTGGAAGGGTCATCACTTATCCAATTTCGGTAACCTGCTGCTCGACGATGTCTTCACGGTCACCAAGTCAGAAGTGGACCGAGAGTACCACGTCTTTCTATTCGAGAAGATCATCTTGTGTTGCAAGGAAGCACTTCAACAACCACTAAATGGTAAAAGGAGCGGGAAAAATAACTCGATTTTGAAGAAGCAGCCAACCCCCTCCCTCGCGTCCGTCCCCGGTGTGCCAAACAAGAAGAAAGATACTCCACTCCTTCTTAAAGGCCGTATATTCTTGAATAATGTCACTCAGGCGATCCCCAGTTCACCAAGAAACTCGATTGGTGCGTATACAAATACCGTATCTGCGGACCACAAAGTAACATGCTTTCAAGGTTCTTCTAACGTCAATCCGTACTCGCTTGCCGTGTGGTGGAGAGGTGATGACGATTTGGAATACTTCACTCTTCGCTGTCGTTCGGAGGAACAGCTAAAACAGTGGGAAACCCAAATTAACAGGCTGATCAGGGAAGTAGCCAGTCGAAGGGCTTCAGATCGGAACATCTCTCAATTCGTGGTGCACAGCAATCATGCTTCCGTACCCGCTTCAACCACCCAACGGCCCCCGCTTTCTTACACTCACGACAGGGCATCGTCTTCAATGTCGCATACCCACTATGTTAACAGTTTACCGCCCCATCCAGCTAGCAGCCGTCACCGTCCAAGTCCTTATTCCAGCGAGGAGCAATTCTCCGTGGCATCGTCCTCTGGTTCTTATTCTAGTGGCGGTCATCACGTTTCCGCGGACGGGTTTGAGTTTGATCTCGATGATGAATACGAAGATTACCCACCATCGAGCATGCCTTCATCAGGGCGCGGGACGCCAGTAGGCACACATCGTAGCCTTCAACCTGACCATGATGCTTTCGTCGCGTACGACCATTCCCGAGTCCGCACAGAAGATGTCAACGGTTACATCCATACTCAGTGGAGAACTGCCAACGGTTCTCAGCCATTCCCTAGTGCCGCTGGGCCGGCGATACCCTCTTACCGCCCACAAGTCACTCGCATGAGCTCTACCACAAGCACGACGGATCCTGGCTTCGGCTCTGGTTCTCGACCTCCGCGAATTCCCCTTCACACCCAAATAAGCTCACAGAAGCTCGCGTCCCCCCACGAACAACCTGGTACACCGACTTCCCTTAATGGTCTTCCTGTGACTCTGCCACTCAGCCGGTCCAGGAGTGCAAGTCAACCCACTGCATATGTTCCACATACATCTCCGCCTCCCATTCCGGGCACCGTGTGGGCACACCCACATCGCTCGCAGAGCTCGGCGGTAGAAAACAAACGGGGTAGTGGCTCAAGCCAATCTACCCGTGGCTCGTCAGAGGAGTCACCGAACAGCTCCTCGCCGATAACGCCTTTTGGCTCTAGTGAATCGTCACTGGCAGGAACAGGGCTCCGACAGTCGAGGTCGCAAATGTTCGAGAGCATGGCTCTGAACAATGGACACCCCCCCTCTGTGAAGGTGAAAGTCCATTTCCAGGATGACATCTTTGTCATCCAAGTCCCTCGATCTACGGAATTCAACGAGCTCGTGAACAAGGTAGGGAAGAAGATTCGCCTCTGCGGTCCGCGTCGAGATGACGCTCCTCTGCGGGTGAAGTACAAGGATGAGGATGGCGACTTGATATCTCTTGGGTCCACTGAAGACGTGCAGATGGCTTTCGAGTCCTTCCGTCCTGGTGGACAAGTCACTCTCTATGTCACTTAGGTTATCTCCCTTGCATGCTATCCCTTTTACTCTCTATTGTCGCCTGCAGTTTGCCTGCTGCGATTGCTGTCCCTTTAGGACCCCACCCGAGACGTCCCTTGGTTAGGTCTTCATTTACTTGTTTCATCCAGATTCGTTCACCCATCCCTGTTCCTCGTTCTCTTAACATAGTTCCGACTCCCAAGTCTATAGCCAATATTTTCCGGTCATCTTTTTTCTTTTCCATTTTCGCTCCTTGAATTTCTTTAACGCCATCGAGCATAACACGGAGGAACATCGGTCATGTATAACTTTTGATAGAACACTGCACTCATTGCTACGGGTCTTATTATGTTATATTATTGATTGCCAATGAACACTCGTTCACATCAAATGGCTGTCACATCTATGACCGTCAGGCTTTGGACGGAGATCCAGTTGGGTGTGCTACAATGCGTTGGGTGACAGGTCCCCTAGGGTGTGCAAGTCCATGGTACTCATAGCACTGTGCAGGGAGCGAGCATCATCTCCGTATTCGGATTGCCCATCGATGGTTTCCTGCCGCATCGCATGAATAAGCGGATTAAGAGAACGTGGCTTGGCACACTCACGTCAAAGTAATGGTTAACCAGACTCCGAGGGGCTTCGATGGAATGGTCAAAAAATGATAAGTTTATAGGTTGAGAAAAACCTACTCCGTGGCGTCCTTGGCAACCGACATGTCACTCCGCTTTGCAGGATGTGATAAGCGACCAAGCCAGACCTGGCGATGGGATTGAAGAATAGATCAGCGTGCACAAGCGCGCCACCTTGAATGTACTCACCACCCTGTCTGGTGCGACGCTCCAAGCCCTCGGCCACTATCCCCATGGAAAAACTGGCGCGAGAGTACCATCAGTATGCATGGACGCATTATGGACGAATCCTCACTTCGTAAAACCAAACATAATCACGGAAATGGGGATCACTGTCCAACTTTGGATTCCCACCATTGGTAGCCCTCTTGCCCTCGATGTCCCGCCCAAAGATGTGGATGATGCGGTGCTGAATTTCTTCCGCGACTTCGACGAGGTTCATGTATTCGCCGCTGCCGGTAGGGCATTCGACCTGGAGGTCGTCGCCGTAGTACTGGTAAAACCTTTGAAGACTCTCGATGAGCAAGAAATTGACAGCAAGCCCTAGGTAGATCGTGAGTCGTTGCATCTGACGTGTGATGAGGTCCCTTACAGATGGGTCCTCGCCAGTTGGAGTTCCCACCGAACATCCCCGAGAGAGAATCACCAGGCCAATACCTGACTTCATACCATTCTCCATGGACACTCATACCCCAAGGTTTATCCTTGTGCAACTTTGACAACCTAGATGTCGTTCGTTCGATGAGATATCAGGCAAAGGGGTCGCCATCCGACGTACGATCGAATGCCATATTCACTCATGAACTCGTTCTCATCCAGCATCTTCTCTAGGATGCGAACGAGCCTCTCCTTGCTGGCAAGTGCAAGCAGGCGTCGTTCGCCCTTACCACGGACTATACAATGATGAGAAAGTCCGAGCATAGCACGAGGTACATCACATTACCCTTCATATTCGCCATATTCCGAGCGGAGACCTCGGGCCTATGGTCGATAAACCATTCCACACGCTTTTTGAAACCAGGGAATCGGTTAAGCACGGCGGGCTCAAGAACAAGGGTTGCATAAAGGGGGATGAGGCCAACAAGGCTGCGCACGGGCAACTGGATGGAGTTTCCGGGTCCAAACTGAATGACATCATAGTACATTCCGTCTCCCTCATTCCAAAGGCTCAGCTCGTTGTCTCCTGACATGTATGTCATAGCATCGGCGATAAATATGAAGTGCTGACGTTGGTCAGGGAGATGAAACATCTACGAACAAACTTAACGTACTTCAAAGAATTTGGAGGCGATGTCCTCATATACTGCATTATGCTTCGCAAGCTCAAGGGCCATATTCAACCTGGATATCATGTCAAGGAAACCTGCAGGGCCATATCGCCTCAGACTTACATATTCAAACAATAAAACGCCATCCAAGCGGTGCCATCTGCCTGACGTAAATTCCCCCCTGTTGGAAGGGGCTCGGAACGATTGAAGACGCCAATATTGTCGAGTCCAAGGAACCCTCCCTCGAAGACGTTGTGTCCGCCAGAGTCCTTTCTATTTACCCACCTACATGCATAATCGTGATCATCCGAACCTCCGTGAACGCATGCCACGCACCATGTGAAGTTGAGCAGTAATTTTTGGAAGACCCTTTCCAAAAAAGGTACATCTTCCCGTCCCGTAAGCTTACGCTCTATCTTGAACACTCTGAATGTCGCCCTGGAACACGCGACATGTATAGTCTGAACAGAATTACCGGACAACGTACTCACCAGGCGTGTACAGGCGGATTCACGTCTGAGAAATTCCACTCATACGCTGGAATTTGCCCATCCGGTTTCATATACCACTCCCTAGTTAGCAAATCCAATTGCTTCTTGGCGAAGGCAGGATCAACGACGGCTAGAGGTATGCAGTGGAAGGCGGTATCCCAAGCGGCAAAGAATGGATATTCCCATCTAACGAATATCAATTATAGAAGACGTCGAACGAATAGATAAAAGTACGTACTTGTCGGGCATGGAAAGGATATCGTCTATATGCATATGGCGCCAATCCTGACGACCGGCTTAATGTAGACGGAAAACCGATCAAGAAGACATACTTTATTGCGAATGTCCTTACGTCCGGGTGGTGGTGGGGGTTGCGCAGGGTCTCCTTCAATCCACTCCTTCTGTACGAAGTGGTAATATTGTTTCGTCCATAGCATACCGCCGAGAGCTTGCCTCATTATTTGCTTTAAATCGTCGCTCATCGGGCCAAATACGAGAGAATTGTAAAATTCATCGGCTTCTTCGCGTCGTTCCTCTATCACTCCGTCAAAGGTACCTTCATCCTCCAAGTCTGCAACTTTTGATGTGGACTGGGGAGTCAGTCTTATGCGTACAACCGCGCACCCGCCGTTAGCTGGGACATCTTGGAAAACATAATGCGCCGCAGATTTTGTCCCTCGGTTTTCTGGGTTGATAAAAACGGGCTGCTGTGTGGGGAGGATCTCCTCGCGACTTTTACCTTCGGAAACCGAGCTGCTGGACTCGGAAGCAGGTCGGTGCCGCGGGATAATATGGTCGTGAAAGGCGTCCTTGACATATGGTGACATGTTTTGTCCCCCGTAAAGACGATGGAAGTTGGTATCATTTTCCGTGAAAAGAAGTTCAGGTTGGACGACGATGTCCTCATCCGTGACGAATGCACCTTCTGCATCGACGGGCGGTGGAGAGGGTAAGCAGTACATAAAGAACTTCTCCATGGTCGGGTGTCTTATCTTGATATATCGGATTTCGCTCTCCGTGACCGAACCAGCGAGGTATGGCATTGGGGGTTTAACGGCAGGCCACGACCATGTGTTATGAAACCACAGTTGGGGGATGATATGGAGCGTTGCGGGTTCCGGACCGCGGTTGTAGGCGGTGATCCGCACATAAAGGCTGTTTGGGTCATCCTCGTCTTTCGCATACTGCGACATATGATTCACATCGGAGACCCTAGGTAGGAGGAAAGGACACTGACCTCCATAAAAACGTCCCAGTATCGGTCATCTTCAAACGCGTCAGAGTCTAGGATCTCGTACTCTGCCACATTCCGATCCCGATGGACATTCTCTGTCACGAGTTCCTCGTACGGATACTTGCGCTGGGGGTACTTGTATAAGAATTTCATGTAGGAGTGGGAAGGCGTCGAGTCTAAGTAATAGTAAAGCTCCTTGACGTCTTCGCCGTGGTTCCCTTGATGACCTGTGACGCCAAATAGGCGTTCCTTCAACATTCGGTCCTCCCCGTTCCACAAGGAGAGTGAAAAGCAAAGCCGCTGGTGGTTATCCGAGATGCCGCCAATGCCGTCTTCGCCCCATCGATAAGCACGCGACCGTGCATGTTCGTGAGGGAAATGACTCCAAGCGTCGCCGTTTTCTGAATAGTCCTCTCGGACTGTCGCCTGAAGCAACCGATATGAGCATCAAAGCACCATGGGAGAGTTGCTGTTGGACCAGACACACCCACTGTCGATCGCTGAGGTAGGGACCCCATCGTTTCCAATGACGAAGCCGAGCGCCATCTTGTTGAAGGCGGTGCCTCTCTGCACCTTGATAGTGGATGCCCAAGCTATCACTCAATCGTTGGCAATAGCTCTTTGGGACCGTGTCGCCATCCAGTATAACTGAGCCACGGGGGCTCGCCTTTAAAACTTTTGGAGCTGGCTCTGGATTCCGTGTTGCTGGCTTGGGAATCTGAATGGTGAGACGCTGGTCACGAGAGTCTGAGTCGCTGGGTACTGGGCTGGGGTCATCGCGACTTCTAAAGAGTTTCTCTTGTATCGCCTTGGCCGAACCAGAGGCCATGAGAGAAAGAGGACGTGTTGAATGACCAACGACGACTTTCTTATCCCTGCTCCAAACGGATCGATATCCGGGCCAGACCCTAGCTGACGTCATGCACCCAAATCAGCTGGACGGTACTAGAATTCATGTCATCGATGAAGTGCAGTAGGTTGATAGAAGCCACAAAAGGACCAAAGTAGTGAAAAGCTCGAGTATTATGAAGAGACCCGCCTGCAGATCCTATGACAGTGTCCGGTATGTAGATCAAGTGATTCACCAAGTCTGTTAGCAAATAAGCCCCGTCACCATCCCGACTCCCCAGCCGCCATCAATACACTCTGTGTCCAATTATACTCCCCAAAATGATCTTCTTCCGGGAGGGCAACGTCCAAGTGACGAAATTGGGCATGGGTATTTTTGGTAGCCTCCCCCGGGAGACTATGGAAAAGAGGTTTTCCAGGCCCCATCGATTCTTGCGAATCCGCTATGCCATTCGTAGTGGCATGTCCAACGGAAGTGGCACGGTCTTCGCCGTCATCCTCAATGCCTAATGCGAGCGAAATAGAAGACTCGTCGATCGCCGTATTCAATACTGGCGGGTAACTGAATCGCGATGACTGTGGAGCCGTAACAGCGGAGGCTGGAGAAGACCCGGACGTAGAAGACGACCGCAGTGCACCCTCCTGTAATGCTGCAAGTGGACTGGAAACCGCCGGCGAAGGCGGCGCGGGTGACGAAAGGGGTGACGAAGAGTGTTTGGTAAAGAGTAGGTGTAACGATGGTTTTTTCATTCGTCGCGCACGAGAAGCAATGGAAGCTGTCCGGGCCTCTGACGAGATAGAAGAGGAAAATGAAATAGACGGGGTAGATTTACGGTGAATGAGTGGGTTGCGGATAACACTGTCCCGTGGTCCGGGAAATTGGAACTGCGCTTCCGAAGTGGTTTGGGGGATGGGTCGCAAATTCGGGATCGGGAGAGGAATGGGTTCTGCAATATCAGGGGAATGGGGAGAGTTGGAAGACTGTTGTTTGTTACACTCATCCGTAAGCGTCAGAGATTTCACCAGCTGTATAGGTGACCCCGATGATGAGGCAACGGACAACGAATCGGTTGAACATGATAGGGAAGGTGGGGAGCGTGGGTTGGTTAACCTGAAATTCAAAGATGTAGGAGTAATTGGGCGGTCGCTTTGCGATAAATGAGAAACCGACGAACTATCGTCCATTGAAGAGAATGATGACGACGATGTTTCGACGTCAAGTGGAACGCGAGAAATTCCGCTACGACCGGTGATGGGCAGCCCTGATGGCTCACAGGTCGACGAGGATGAAGCAGAGGTCGAGCCACCAGCGGTGGGAATGCTGGGGAGAGGACGTACAAAGCGTTTGCTTTCGCCTGATGGTCTGTGATCTGAAGCGGTCCGGTCGGTGCCGACAGCATCTCCAATCTCCATCTCCACTTCCGAATGGCCAACAGAAGAGGGACTGGTTTCTCCTACAAACGATTCCAGATCTACGGTCTCCTTGCACGGATGAACACCATCCCAGATACCCTGACTTTCACACAGCGCTTGTAAGAGCGATGGGTTCATGGTCAAACTGGGACACAACACGAGCAACAAGTTGCTGAGTGGCATCTTCGTCTCAGAGCTTCTCTTAGCAGTGTGATTAATCACTTCTGTCACCGTCAAGAGCAAGTCACGGTTTTCCTGCGGCAGACTAGATATGAGAGACTCGAGGGCTTTGCGTAGCGATTCGGATGGGGGATTAGCTTTGCCGAAGTTTAACATGCCGAGTGTTGAAAGTGATGGAGGTTTCCGAAGTTGATGGATGTTATTCAACGGAGGTGGGTCCTGAATATCATTGGTCGACCGCTCCGAGGCCATGGCAGCTTCAAAGTAGGGCAACAATTGGTTTGTTAGGATGGGCTCAGGGACTTCAATCCGGGCATGTCAATCATGATAGCATCACAAGAGAAATCAAGTCACTCACGTTCTCGCAAGTAAGCCTTGAACACAGAAGCGACTGCGTGAGGGTCCAAGTCTCCGGGACTCGATTGCACGATATCAAAATCGGCCCCTGTATTCAAAACAATCAGCCTTGGATCCTGACTTCAAATTCCCGACACGTACCAGTATCGAATTCAACACGTAGCTTGGATACGTGGGATGAACGACCACTAACACTATAAAGAAATGAATGAATATTCATGACTAAATGTATATCCACACTGCGTACCGGAAAAGCCCTTGTTCTTGGACACCCCACGTAAGAATATGTTGCGCGCATCTGACGACCAACGCAGGAACGTGACGGCTCTCTAATGGTGCCGAAGGTTGACTCCACTGGACACGTTCTGAAGTGTCCGGCTCCTCCCGTGCCTCACACGCCACGCTCTGCGTACGGAGAACGTTCAGAGTCGAGTCTATGGCAGTCTCTTCTACACAATGCTTGAGTTCTCTTCCAAAAACCAGACCACCAATGCCCCCTGAAGGTGTTACGCGAAGAGGACCACGTAGACATTTGCCGAGTTGTGGTCCCTCGTGGTCGGATACAGATGAGGCAACGGAACTAACAGACGGCGTTTGTGGATTGTGGCGGACTTTTTTGCCGTGATATGCGCCTTCCGAGTGGCTTGATCTTGAACGAATGGGTGGTCCAGTGCGGCTATTGGATGATAGTTCACCAAGCGGCGATGCGAGAGGACTTGAAATTGAACTTTTGGAGCCCCAAACCCGACCCATTTTTTCTACAGCACGTCGTGCGAGTCCTGTCGCAGGGGCAAGGCCGGATGTCATGCTGATAGCTGTCTGACGGAATGATGGCTGTGGGGTTTGGGCTTGTGGAGGCGATATCATTCTTTGTGGAGGATCCGGAAGTTCCGGTAAAGTTCGTTCGACTCGCGAAGCAACCGAACTAGTCACTTGGTTTAGGGAGGAGATGGCGCTGATATGCCGTATTACGGTATCTCTGTCAGCATCCGGGGGCAATGAAGAAGCAGTCGGCATGGCAGTCTCTCTGGTGACTCGACGTTCGAGTGCACATCCTTCCGATACCGACCTAGGAAGTGTGACCGTTATTGCCTCCAGACTCATCGTCGCATTCGAAGCGTTAGGACCCGAAACCATCAATGAAAGAGGAGGGCTGAGATTGAGAGATTGAGACCTCCTATCTCTGATTCGCAACGACCCGGCTGGTGAAGTGCGGCTAAACGTTCGTCCCTTTTCGTCATTTCTTGTCCCATCCTCTTCCTCGGCCATGACGTATTCTGCGTCTGTGATCAAGGCACTGAGGCGCTTGTTTATTGGTACGACAGTATGAGTGGAGTGTAGTGATTCCGCAAGCGAAACAGGGCGAGGTGTCCTGCTCCCTAAAGTGGGGCGGATGGTATGGAGGCTCAAGGTTGAATCGCTCTTCCTGCGAACATCCCTGGATTCCGACCTCTCATGGGTCTTCCTTTCGCTTTCCTTAGATGGTACCTGCTCCGTGTGTTCATCGCTCTTCCTAATATAATCCAGCGCCGGCGCAATGGGACTAGTCGTTGTTATGATAGAGATGCGTTTATCAATGTTGGTATTAATTGACACGAGGCGGGAGGACGGGAGGGTAGGTTGTTGAGCGTGCTTTGGTGGTGGAGGGGGAGGTGGTAGACTTAGACCACTTAACGCAGGGGATGCAGGCGCAGACTTCTTATTGAAGACATGTTGCGCCAGTTGGAGGGTAAGGTGTTTTGCTCCCAGCTGACGTGGTGGAGTACCCGTCGATCCATGCAGAGACTCGTCGATTTGGGGTTCCTTCCCTTTATCAGGTCTTGGAGACGGTGGGGGCACCGTGTCCGACTTTTTCCGACGGCCAACCAAAGCGCGTTTCAGCCGACTCCCGGAAGTTGTCGCCGAAATGCCCAAAGAGGAGGGGGCTGATGAGGGCGACAAAGTGGTAACCTGAGGCCGGCTGACGACCTGACCCATTGAAGGTGTGGAAGAGGACGGACGAGGATGATGGTTGGAAGTAGGTACACCAAAGATACTCTTGAACGTGATGGAAGGAGACGAAGGGACTTGATCGGCGGATGCCATCCCTGAACGAGAGTGGTGTGTTGCAGGTGGCACCGCAGGGGAAGTAGCTGACGAAGAAAACGAGGTGGAAAGCGAGGCCGGGAACGTGGATACTGATTGCTTGTTCTGGGCCATGAGGTATTCCTGGCTGAACCGGTTGTTGTCTGGCGTAGGAGGGGTAGCTAGGCAGATGGAGCCACGCAAGATATGAACTCGAGGATCACCCGAATGAGATAATCACGGTGCTACAGCGGAGAGGATGGTTTAGCGCCGTGAGGACTAAGCCGAGAAGACGAGGGAACGCAATGCAGAAACAGCAAGGCTACGAACGTGTAGAACCGATCACCAATCGCAGACGACCGATGGCAGACTCACCATGCAGATCCGGGGCGACGTGTTGGTTACAATGGTCGATGATCAGTCAAGACCACGAGGGGGGAGGAGAAGGAGAGAATGAAAGAACGGAAGCGTACAGACGGAGTCCCTCTCTGTTCCTACGTGCTGCTAGTGTGAGAGCACCTCTGCGGTTCGTATCCTTGCGACATCAAACGTTATTTTTGAATTACGAAATAATTAAAACATATTTATCAATTAATATCTATTTCCAAACTCTATACGTCTAGGAGGAGATCCTTGACGAGCTCGTACGTGAAAAACGACGTTGCTATGCTTGGTGCCACTTTCACTAGCGTCCCGTCACGATCAGGCGTTTCAGCAACAAAGCCACGACAGACTCACGCAGATTGGGCCAGAGTCCACGATACAACCCACGGAACCCTTCCGTGTGGATGATGGTCCGCAACGCATCCACGGCCCCGCTGTATTGATCTTTTCCAGCCGACATGCCCACAACCTGCATTTTCCTTCTCAGGACATCAAATGGAAACGTCAGCGTCTGTGAAATGGACCCTGTAGGAACGGTATATTAAATACGAGAAGAAGAAAAAAGGCACAATGTCACGATACCGGCTAGAGCACCACATATCAGTTTCCTAGTGACGCTACTTTGACCCGGTGGTGTGACGACACCGCGCAGGGCCTCGTACGTTGCAAAGTTGATCCCAACGTACGGTGCAACTCCCACTGCTGTTGCAACAAGCCCACGATACAGTCCACGAACACCGCCTTCTTCACGCATGACTTTGAGAGTCATGCCGAGTACAGATAGGTCAGCCTTTGAGTAGCGTGCCTTCGGGATCGCACCAGAGGCAGAAGACGAGGCAGACGCCGTTAAAGGTGGCTGGTTCTGGACAGATATACTGGCGGTAGCGATAGATAAACGGGAACGCACGAGATCCAGAGGGTATGTCGAGCCTGAAATCGAGTCTGAATGCCAGAGTAAAAGAGAATCAGAGAGTTGCGCACAAACTGAGGTAATACCAGCCAATGCACCACTGATCAACCGTGTCGGGGTATCAAGTTCCCTGGACCCATGATGAGTGAAAAACTGACTGTGGTTTTAGTTGATAAACAACAAGAGAGCAGGAAGACTGACCTTTTTGAGTTGTTCGTAGGTCGTGAACTGCACGGCGCTGTAAGGTACTATCCGCAAACAGTTGATCCCGTTTCCTCGCATAAAGCCTGCAAAACCTTCTTCCTTCCACATTCTTGCAAGACTGCGCCAGACTCCCTTGTACTGGCCACTGGAGCCACTTAACTGCACTTGCCTAAAGGCCGTCGTTAGAAAAGCAAGACACATTCGGACGTGAAGGTATCAACCTACTGTATAATCTTCAACCTTTCTAGTGGGCTCACGACAGTCCGAGATGTAGCACCTGCGACGCCTCCGGCCACGAAGTAACAAAGGAGTTCGGGTGACCAGAACCCATTTTTTGGCGAGCTGGCTTTTGGCATAAGACTTGGACTGAGCCTAAAGGTCTTGAATGGGCCGATCACACGCACGAATGAAATAGTGAAAATGGAAAGATTAATATATCTGTCAAGCCTCGCATGGTAACCTTTAGCTACAAGGAATAAGGTTGCATCAGTCCATCAACGCAACATCTATGAGAGTTCGTGAGATCGTCCTACGAGCGTCACCAGACTACCTACGAGCTAGGAGCGTCATTATCACCAGTAAAAAATAAATATTCGATTTCGAATTCAAAACATATTCAAGTATTACATCAAAGATACAGCGTCATCCAAGTCTTGCCTTCTTCCTGGAAGACCCCCCTTGAACGGTGGTATACCCTTGCATGCCTCCAGCTCCAGCACTCACGCTTGCGAAACTAGTGGTGCTGCCGGGTTTCGATTGTTGTGATAGATGCTGGCCATGTCCATGGACTGTTGGACCTTGCGGTTGTGTATGAGGCTGCGTTGGCGCGGGGACGCCCATCATCGAGGGCGCCTCATCTTGGGTAATCCGTCGTTGAGGTGGAATCTGGTGGGCTGGCACATACTGAAACACACTGTCAGGAACCAAGAAAGGAGACGTGAGCGCTGAGTCAGGGGGAAACGTTGGCTTGACTGACTTTCGTGTAGGTCGAGGGTCTTCCTGGAACCACTTATGGCCAAGGGCCTCTTTTGCAGTCAATCGTTTGTCAGGATCATACGCGAATAGTTGACGGAGTAAATCGTGCCCTTGCTGCGATCGAATACGTGACTGGCACCAGTCCGCGAGGCGATTTTGATATCTTAAGGGACAATGTCAGAATAGGTCGCCCAACCAACCCGCTTGTCCATCCACATACGGATCTAGTCGTTTCATATTTTGGTATTCAAGCATATTGCAGACGCCAGGCCAATCCTTCTCTTTGACGAAAATGGGCCATAAGACAATATTCTCGTTGGGCACAGAAACCATCGTTACCATCTGGTGTGCCAAGGACCTCGAAGATCTTGAGAAGTTGGTCTCTCTGGAACGGGACGTTCTTTTTCGAATCTAACTTTGCCTCTTCGCCCTTGAAGATTGGACGCAAACTGGCAAGTTCTGCGAAGACGCAGCCGACCGCCCAACAATCGATCGCCTTATTATAATGTTTTGCACCCATGAGCAGCTCAGGAGCACGGTACCATATTGTGACTACGACCTTGTCGCCTGCAAAAAGTGGTTGTAAGGGCTTGTGAATCAGGCGGGCGAGGCCAAGATCCCCAATCTTCACGATTCCCGAAGCGGTAATGAGTATATTGGCGGGCTTGAGGTCCCTGTGCAGAATATGCGTGGAATGTAGATAGACAAGGCCGTTGAGAAGCTGATAAATCAAGGATTTAAGAACTTGAGACTGGATTTGAAGGCGAAGGGTTTGAGAGTAATGGTGGATGACTTGCTGTGAATAAGACCATTGGTTCAAGCCCAGCATCTCGCTTGGTATATGAGCGTACCAGAAAATCATGCTCGGCATAATCGAAGACCATATAGATCGATTTTTCCTCCAATATGACTTCCTTGAGGGCGACGACATTTTCGTGAGATATCTCTCTGTTGAGCTATCCACAATCCGTCGTATCCACATAAACAGAGTACAATGGAACTCACTGCGATTTCTCGAATGGCACTTTGACTGATGCCAGTATATGTCACGACATCGCCTTCTTTGTCCGGTTTGAACTTTTTGATTGCATACATGGCGCTCTCAGACTCGACGCTCTGTGCCTTGTAGACCCTGCCATACGTCCCTGAGGATATGAATCCAAGGATGTTGTATTTGGATGTCACGGTCCGGTGTGCGGCGTCCCTCTTGGCACGATAAATCCTCATAGGATCCGTCTGCAGGAGTGTATGGGACCAATCATCCAACATTCGTGAATCGTGATAAATGTGCGTAATGGGAGTCCAAAACCAAAGACTCCGAATATGGGTTGAACGGGAAGGAATAACTTAGCTCATCTTTCCCCTTCAAATCCTGTGCTGGAGGTGCCGGCGACCCTGCTCTGGGCCTGCAGTGATATATCATATATCATGCATCATGTCTACCAAGTACCTACCGTTAATGTAAAGAATTTACGTAGTCAGGCGTATGGCAGTTTCAAGGCAGTTTTCCAGTATGACACCAATGACAGCATGTCCCTTCCACGCTGGAGGCGATTATATGATATATATATCGTATCTACACCATAAAAACAAATCCGATACAGCTGGTAAGTCAGCGGCAACAAGAACGCATATTCAACGTTCGGTCGTATATCCAGTCGCCTGGATATAGTTCGGGGGGACATCACTAGGTGCAAAGGAGCTACGATCAACTGTCATCGTACTCCGAGCAGGTCGCGGGCTCGCAAATTTTGTAAATTCGGTGGACAGCGGCAAGCCCCCTCCGGGTGCTTCAGGGAGTGGTCTCCGTCCCAAGACCTGTATACGAGGACTACATTCAACACTCTTAGAGAAATCAACTAGGCGAGATGGACACACCTCGTCCGCCGAGAACGGATCTGGCGGACTAACTATGTCGATGATGGTCTGAGAATCACGAGAACCAGAAGCCACGCGAGTGATTCCGTCATTCTGTGGTGAAAGCCTGCTAGCTGGTTGCTGGGCCGGCGCGGAAAAGGGTAGAATTGTAGCGTCATTCCGAAATAAGTTGGCGGTGCTCCTGGTCTCCAAGGAGGAAGAAAAGCCACTCGCAGGCACCGCAGTGGACTCGGGAGGTCGTTGCTGGGAAGTATAAACTCGGTAGAGGTGATTTTGAGCGACCTGAGCGGCTCTCCAGCGCCGGTAAAAGAATATGGCAGCTCCCGCACTCAGGACTACGGCTACAACTGCGATAGCTATGCCAACAATGGCCCCTGTGCTAAGTGTGCTAGCAATGTGAGACGGAGAAGCATAAATGTGTACATGGGGCATACCTGGTGGAACTCGAGTCAGATGAGGTATCAGTGCTGTATAGTGGTCAATACGTGAGTGACAGAAGTTATGGGGAGATTACTTGGCTATGGTCAACAACTGTGCATGGTCGATAGCAAGGGACCCGCTTCCGTCAGGGAGGTTGGTAAGGACGACCTGGTGAGTACCAGGACCAAGGTTATCGGCATGAAATATCATCATTCCGTAATTTGTTGGGTAAACAGTGGTCGCATTATATTGCACAGTCTCGCCATCATCCAATTGAGCAGAGTATTGTCCATTGGAGGGTCCAGAAGTCCCAAAAATAGAAACGGCTTCACCTGACCATCAGTATTTTGTTAGGGTGGGAGGCTACGGCAAGTAAAAAGAAAGCATGCCCTGCGTGACACTTTAGTCATCATTGATGAAATAAGAACGAGAATCGCACTGTGAAAGTAAAGGTGACGCCGGCATTGTATATTTGGGTGACGCTAAGACGATCAAGACGGTGAGTCTGGCGAAGCTACTTATTTGTCATGGCTTACTGGCCAGTTCCATTGGCGAACAAGGCAAAATTTATGTTGCTCGTGCTCGAGGTCGTGTCCCAAGCAGATTGTTGGTATTGAAAACGGGAATCTGTGTCTTGAACGACATCGACAGCCAACTCGTCGTCTGTGCTCCCAACCTCGGATTGCCACATGATCTATATGACGTTAGACATCTAAACGTACGACGATGTGCCGACTAACCATGTCGATGTCGACGTAAAGATTATTGGATGCCGTGTTTGTTAACTTTAGTGTATGCGTCGCCTGGCTGAGCGAGCCGTTGAAGAGAGTCTGTTGGAAAAGGTTGTCGTTTACATTGCCGCTAGAGCCGTTGCCGCTGTAGGTTGTGTTGCCTACTTGAACAGAGTAGGTACCATGATTTCCTCTGTTGGCCCCATAAATCCAGATGGCGGACCCGTTGAAGCTGAAGGAGACGGCGCCGTCGGTGACATTGTTTGTCGTGAACGTGCCGAGATAGTAACTGACGAGAGAATGGGTGACTACGTTGGGCAAGGAATTTAGAAAGCATACTCGGAGGCAAGCGGGTCATCCCAGCTATTCCCGGGGAGCCAAGTGGCATCGTATACGATCAGGGGGGACTTGTCGTCGATCACGGTAGTGACTAGGGTCATTGTCCTAGCCACGATAGCGAGAGTAGGGGTGAAGAAACAGCGCTTGTGTGAATCGCATCCTGCTTTTCTAGAAGACCACGCCGCATCGGTGTTTACTTCAGAACCGGACTATGTTGATCAGAGGAGATTGAGCGTATCATCCGGATGCTGGAAAGGTCATCAACAAAATTACCGTTGAAACGGACTCTTGTCCCGACCTGAATTTTTACGTAATTAGGAATAGTCTAAACTTATAGCTGATAGGCCAGTATTATTAGTCCTGCCAGTAACCTTGCAGGCTGTCGCAAGAAATTTAGATGACGGTCAAGCTCGTTCTTAACGACAACTAACCTCAGCTCAATCCATCCGAATCCACCGGCCTATACCGTCAAGATGACCAATACAGGATCAAGATCCCAATTGTTAATAGCACACGTACGATTACGGGCACATCGCCCTCTCCTACCTGTTGCCCGACCTGCTGTTTTTATGAGTGCAAGCATGGACATGCACGCAGACGCGCTGTACGTATGCATACTTGTGCTCGCTCGTGCTTACTAGCCTCCTACCGTCCCTGTCTCGCGTGTACGGAAACAGTAGTGCAGGCAATGGAGGACAGAAGGAAAGGAGGAGAGCGCACATCAGCACAGTGCGTGCTCACAGGCGCGTTTGTGTATGTGCTCGCGTGCGCGCAGACAGAAGGGTGTGTGAGTGTAAGACAAGGGTGTGTTGGGGTGAGGAGTCCGAACGAGCGAGCACACGCAAATAACGGGTGGGTGGGCGAGACTGAGGGGAAGTGAGGGTTAGGCGAAGGCGCACGGGCACGGTACAGGACAAGGAAACTATGCGCGAGGACGAAGATAGGGTGCATAAGCACAAGGGATGGCAAGGCGAACGGGCCGTACTACATCCAGGCAAAGCCTTGAACAAGAGCGGATTGTGAGAGAAACTCAAGGAGCGATAACAGGAGATGTATTGCTTCCCGAATGATCCAACGGAACAATCATTCATGATCGTCACCTGGTTCAAGGAGGAAAAAGCAGTATTCAGATTGCACCACCAGCCTAAGGATACACTGATCATTGCTCACAAGGTCAAACAATTACACATGCGATCATACTGGATACCAAAGCCCCGCCAGCCGGATCATTCAAACGCGGCGTCGCCTCAGTGTCATGGGCGAGTGCGTATACGGAACTTGAGAAATCAATTAATCACGCACTGTGAGTAATCTGAGTGACTGGAGGCCAATGAGCGCTGAGCGCTGAAAGACAGTTAAAATTGGATGGTGATACCAACAAAACAGTGGGATGATACAACACAAAAGTCAGTACTGTATCATCTACATACCTGATTTGAGCTAGGTAACATAGCAGGCATGAGCAACATACCAAGTGGTCCTTGCACTCATTTGCGTACTGAAATCCTGAACGGGACCTGAACGCAGACGGATCGAACGGACAACACAATATTAGCAGGAAAGCTTGCCAAGGAGCAGGACAAAATTGTGTTCCCACAGCCACAGCATCCATCCTCGACGGGACGCCCGTACTTAAGGTAAAAATAAAGACCAATATTATTCTTTTATTCTTCATAAGTATTGCTTAATAAATCTAGGCACACATATTCGAAACCATTTTTGTTGTGATCTGAAGCGAGCCGATGTCGGTGGATCAATCGATCACCCTCACTGAGCACCCTTGTCAAAAAATGACGAAAAGGTGACAACAGCGTACACTATAGGCTGTACGAATAAGTACAACTTTTCCCTCCGACACTGGAAGTGAAATATATCATGTCTACCAAGATGATGTACAATGTAAAAAATTATGTGGGCAAGTATCATCATGGGATAGCTTAGGCGGTTTTCCGTCACACCAAAGACAATTCTCCAACATCACAACTGGTAAGTCAGCGGCAACAAGAATACATATTCAACGTCAACGTTCAGTCGCGTTTCCGGTTGCCTGGATATAATTCGGAGGAACATCACTAGCTGCAAAGGAGCTACGATCAACTGTCATCGTACTCGGAGCAGGTCGTGGGCTCGCAAATTTTGTAAATTCGGCGGACAGCGGCAAGCCCCCTCCGGGTGCTTCAGGGAGTGGTCTCCGTCCCAAGACCTGTACGTAGGATTACATTCAACACTCTGGGAGAAGTCAACTAGGCGAGATGGACACACCTCGTCCACCGAGGACCGATCCGGCGAACTGACTGTGTCAATGACACTTCGAGAATCGCGAGAACCGGAAGCCATCTGGGTGGTCCCGTCATTCTGTGGCGAAAGCCGGCTGACTGGTTGCTGGGCCGGCGCAGAAAAGGGTTGAATTGTGGCATCATTCCGAAATAAGTTGGCGGTGCTCCTGGTCTCCAAGGAGGAAGAAAAGCCACTCGCAGGCACCGCAGTGGACTCGGGAGGTCGTTGCTGGGAAGTATAAACTCGGTAGAGATGATTTTGAGTGACCTGAGCGGCTCTCCAGCGCCGGTAAAAGAAGAAGGCAGCTCCAGCACTCAGAACTGCGACTGCAACTGCGACAGCTATGCCAGCAATGGCTCCTGCGCTGAGATTGCTGGCAATGATGTAAGCCAACCGTCAGGCCGGCCATGTTTGTGCATGACTTACTTTGGCGATGTACTGTTACTAGTTGAATGATGAGACGGAGAAGCATAGATGAATACATAGGGCATACCTTGTGGAGCCCGAACTAGATGATGAAGTATCAGTGCTGCTGTAGAGTAATCAACACGATGTATGCAGACAGAAGTTACAGAAAAGTACTCTGCTATGGTCCACAGCTGTGCATAATCGACAGCAAGGGACTGCCCACTTGAGGCAGGGAGATTGGTCAGGACGACCTGGTGAGAACCGGAACCAAGGTTATCCGCATGGAAGATCAGCATATCATAATTTGTAGGGTAAACGGTGGTCGCATTATATTGCACAGCCTCGTCATTATCCAATTGCACAGAATATGGACCATTGGAAGGCCCTGAAGTCCCATAAATAGATACGGCTTCACCTGATCATCAGTATTTTGTTAGGGCGGCGTGATGCTGCGGCAAGAGAAAGAAAACATGCCCTGCACGACACATTAGTCATCATTCATGAGGGAAGCACAAAGACCGCACCGTGAAAGTAAAGGTGACGCTCGCATTGTATGTCTGGGTGATGCTAAGACAATCAAGACGATGAGTTCGACGAAGCCACCCGGCCGCTATGGCTTACTGGCCAGATCCGTTGGCGAACAAGGCAAAGTTGATGTTGCTCGTGCTGGGGGACGTGCTCCAAGCAGGTTCCTGGTATTGAAAGCGGGAATCTGTGTCTTGAACGGTGTCGATAGCCAACTCATCGTCCGCATTCCCAACTTCCGATTGCCACATGATCTATGCGACGTTAGAGATTTAAATGTGCGACGATGGGCTGCTAGCTGACCATGTCGATGTCGACGTAAAGACTGTTGGATGCCGTGTTTGTCAACTTTAGTGTGTGCGACGCCTGGCTGAGCGAGACATTGAAGAGGGATTGCTGGAACAAGTTGTTTCCAGCGCCGTTGTAACCGTTGTAGGTTGCACTGTCTACTTGAACAGAGTAGCTGCCATGATTTCCTCTGTTGGCTCCATAAATCCAGATGGCGGACCCGTTGAAGCTGAAGGAGACGGCGCCGTCGGTGACATTGTTTGTCGTGAACGTGCCGAGATAGTAACTGACAAGAGAATGGGTGACTAAGTCGAGCAAGAGATCTAGAAAGCATACTCGGAGGCAAGCTGGTCGTCCCAACTGTTCCCAGGGAGCCAAGTGTCATCGTACACGATCAGGGGGGACTTGTCGTCGATCAGGGTAGTGACGAGGGGCATCGTGCTGACCGCGACGATGACGGTGGTGTTGAAGAAAGAGCGGGCATCCTACTTTCTTGGAGGCGTCCGCCCTGTCGGCGTTTTACTTGCCAACCGGACTTTATGATGAGGCGTGATCGTGTCCGTGGGAATTTCTTGACACGATCGAAGTCGCGTCGTTCACGCGTCGTTGAGCCGTCCACATATGTCCTCCGTCATGCCCCCCGTCGTGCTCATCCCAATACACGCTCGTGTTCGCGCGTTGCTCAGGTCAACCTGCAACGGCACCTTCGCCATCGCCGGAAGGACCACCGAACGCGACGTGATCACGAAATTCATTGCCTCTGCAGCCTCTTCCGACGACTCGTGCAAGTCGTCCCTCTTCATCTCCGGCACGCCCGGGACTGGCAAGACGGCCCTCGTGAACTCCGTTTTGGCTACGCTCGAGTACTCACAGGACCTCAAAGTAATCACAGTCAACTGCATGGCATTGAGCAACGTAGACGATCTCTGGGACTGTCTATGCGAAAACATCGAGGATTCCACACTCGTCAAAAGGAACAAGGCCGTAAAGGCAAAGGGAAAGCGACTCTTGGACAGGATACTAGCCTCGCAGCAACGTACATGGTACAGTCTCCCTTGCCATCATTCCACCCGTACTCACGACCCGTCAGTCTCATTGTCCTCGACGAACTCGATCATATTGCAAAATCCTCCCATGCCCTCTCCTCCATCTTCTCGTTCGCTCGCAAGCACTCCTCTTCTGTGCGCATCATTGGTATAGCAAACACGCACACCCTTCCTGTCTCCGCAAACCTGCCCGACGAAGAGACAGCCAACGTCTCGACCCTTCATTTCAGCGCATACACGGCTGCTCAACTGCTCGAAGTATTACGAGCGCGTCTATCATCGTTGTCAGACTCCGATACCTCTGTGCAACTTGACAAGTTCCTACCTATCGGTCCCTTGACCTTGCTCTCCAAAAAAGTTGCCTCCCAGACTGGTGACGTACGGACCCTTTTCGAGGTCCTTCGAGGTGCGATCGACCTTGCCGTCTCATCTTCCACACCTGCCGTCGAAAACCCAATGGAAGCGCCTGTGCCCCCCATTACGCCAAACCATATCTTGGCCGCACTCAAGGCATACCTCCCTTCCACCAGCTCTCGTCCCAATCCCTCCGCCCCACATGCATCCATGCAGTCCAGCAATAGCGAGACGGCCGTCAAGGTACGGGCTCTTGGCCTGCAATCCAGACTAGTACTCCTTGCTGTCGTGCTCGCATCCAAGAGGAAGGACGCTGCCCTTCCTTTATCGTCCATTTCAAATTCCCTGCTCAAGACCCCCACCAAACGATCGAGCGCCACTTCCAAACTCCACATTCTCGAGCTTCCCCAACTCTATACTTATTACACGACGATCCTCGAACGCTCCGAAAGCGGGATATTCACCCCCGTCTCTCGCAGCGAGTTCTCCGACCTCGTTGGCGTGTTGGAGACGTCTGGCATCGTGTCCTCATCCACGCCTTGTTCCGCCATCCTGTCGCCCTCCAAGTCGGGTCGCCGCGCCGTCGGTCGAACGGCGTCGTTTGGATCGCCGAGCAAGAGGGGTGCCGCGTTTGGTCAAGAAATTCGATTGGTCGATTCGCTTCGCGTCGAGGAAGTGTTACGGGGCTTGGGCGTGGACACAACTGCCACCAACACGGATCCGCGAGAGGAAGAAGTGCGTGCAATATGGATTCGGGAAAACAGGCGGACTACCAAGGATATGACGCCGATGGCACCCTCCCTACACGACCCTGCAGATCTCCTGGGCGAGGCCTTCAAATGCTAGTTTTGCTCCACATTTTGTACGACCATCATCCCTCATGTAGCCATTTCTTGTTTATATTTCCCGTTGCGTCTTCTTGCGGTTGTAGGGAATGTCGGGCTTATGCTTATAAATTTAGATATGCATGGAAACTGGACTATTACTCATACCAATTGTAATCATCATTTACATGCTAGCAATACCACTGCTTCAACGCATCTTCGTCCACCAATCGTTCTGGCTCAGGCATGTTAAGAGATGCCGGAGTGCTTCCACCCCGCCCGGCGGCACGCGGGACTCCCATTCCGGATATGCAACATGAAGTTGCTCCGGTCCCCGACCTTTGCCGTGCTGTTCCAACATGCCTTCCAACGTCCGCATCTGCCAATCGTCGGGTCAATAACAAATCATGAGTGGCCAATACCGTTCGACTGACCAATGAAGACACCTTCTTACGAAAAGAGGCATAAAGCGCCTCCAGCGTGGGCGATGCTTGATACTCGGCCAGCCGGCCGTCCTTTAAGTCACCCACCAAGACACAAAACTCGAGCACCACCTCCAACGTCCCTCGCAACAGATCTCCCCCAGCCCTTTGCGACGATCTTAGGAGGCAGGCACTGAGAATATCGTCCAGGACAGACGAGTGACACTCTGCAAGCGCAAAGACATCCCTGAATCCGCTCGGTGTGTCCGGGCTCTCCCGACAGGCATCGATGCGCAACAGAAAGGCATCGAAATTGCCCCCGATGGCAGTATCGTGTATATACGCGGAAAGCATGCTGAGAAACGAATGCGCTGCGAACCGAAAATGGAGCAGCAATCCACGAGAAGATGAGAGCGTTGGGAATAGAGGGAGCGCAGCGGCGCGTGTCAAACGGAAAACGGAGCGGATCGCACACTCGACTATGCCAGGTTAGCCACTTAGTACAGACATATCGGCCAACTTACCTCGCATCAAGCGGAGCAGAAGTGCAAAGACCCTCTGATACTTTGATAGGACCGCTGTTGAAATCAATGCTTGCAGGGGCTGTGGGACCTTGTAATCGAGATACAAGAAATCCAGCGCTCTGTTGTATGTAAGTATGCGCACTATCTGAAGGTAAATCAGACGTACTCGATCGCTGTAATTTTCTGCGTCAGTCGTACTCTTAGATCGAATAAATCACCGACTTACAGAGGGGATCAAGCCATCGTTCTTGTCCCCTGCCACTGAGTTCACGTATAGCAAAACCCAATCGAACTTCTGCTTCCCCCATCACACGATGGGCGCCGTCTAAATCATCTGTGGTGCTTTCTGCGTTTGGAAGATTATTCTGCTGGGAGTCGACTATAACAGTGCGAAGGAGGAAGCTGAGCTCGGAACCACCAGGTGGCCAAGAATCTCTGGTCACCAAGAGGGGCGCCAATCCTACGGGCCAACGTCCTGTGTGGGATTGGTCAGGTAGGGCTGCGCCTTTCGACTTGTATCGCAGGAGATTGTACAGTTGCACGCTGTGACTTGCTCTATCTTCTGCATCAGAAAATAAAGCGGCAGACAGCCGCAACTTGAACGAATGAGATGTCAACAATATATGAGACCGAAGTAGTTCGAGGTGGGCATCAATGCAAAGGAAAGAAGACCGGTCAAGAAACACCGCCAAGAGTGCACGGGAGAGGGATGTAGCATGATCTTGGAGAGGCCTAAACATAACTTCACATAGAAGAGTTGGGTTTGAAGTGATATTTGGTAACATGGTCGGAAAATTGACCACGAGTTCATCGAGGACAACTTCAGAATCGCGTTCTGACGATGAGACGGACCCTGGTTCCAAATCAAAGACTCTGAACCCCGCGATAGGATCGTCGTTATCTGGTATCTGCTCTGTTTGTGAATCATGTGAGGGAGATTGTGGCGATCCTGTTGCGGAAGGTAAAGGGCTGCCGTTGACCTCTACCCCGTTCCACAGGTTCTCGATACCTTCTTCGGTCCATATCCACGATATTTCTTTTGAGGGTAGTTCAGTAGAAAAAATCGGGTGATCGGGCTTAGCAGCCTCGAGTAGCTTCAAAGATTTGTGAGCTGCTGGGAGGATGCTTTCCAAGCTCGACGGGATAAATTTCGGAAATGGACCATCTGCATTAATACCGCCTTCCTCACTGTGCCAAGGAGCCTCTATCTCGTCACCATCAAATTGAGATGTAACATCCATGAGCTGAGGTTTGTCACTGATGACGGTGTGCATTCTGCGAGCTTCTCCATATGCCAACAACCTGCAGAGGGCATAGATGTATGGTTTGGAAGAGACTGTGAGGATATACGCCATGATAGCCGTGATTTCGCGTGGAGAGTGGCGTTCTACATGCATTTCAAAGGTTTCGTAAACCAAGGACAATAGATCGACCGGAGAGTTCGGAATTTTGGAAAATCTGTCCGGACTAATATCCATGCTCTGGCTTCGAAATGAGCACGGTGACGGCAATTTAACGGATTAAAGCAGCTGCCACATACCCTCGAACACAACGAAGCAAGAGAGATGACAACTTGCTCTAACTCAGCATAGTAAAGCCACACCGTAGCGAGGTCGTGGACACCCGAATCGCCAGCATGGTAAAGCGGTCCGCGCGACAAACGGTTTCGAAGAAACATTAGAACCGATGAGAGACCATGGGCAAAGGCATGCACGGTGGTATTAGTACGACCTTGTCTCGATTTTCAAACTTTGTATGTCTGATCACAGACAATTTGAATGACGTCCTTACCTCCCACGAAGTTCCTGGATCAATTGTTCTAACCGACGTACGAGAGCACCCAGGTCAAGAAAACGTTGCAAAATACTGTGAGGGTGGATTACTACAGGATACGGGAAACTCGAATGATCACGAACCCTCGTGGCATCCCGTTGTGCGTGGCGTCTACCAACAGCTCAAACACGTCTGAGGACACTGCTTGGACGAATGACTGCGAGCGCACGTCCCACACGTATAATGGCGACGATGTTCCTAGTACGACCAAGTGAAGGGAACTAAACAAATTGCTATCCGTGACTCGAGCGACTTTCGTAGATTTCGCGCGTATAGTACCAGGCAGAGCCCTAAATCATCGTCATCGGCGCTGATTCATCCATTGTCTTGTTTTCTATTATATTTTAGTAGTAAGGACTGACCAATTCTGCAGGGAACTCAGAACACTGGGATGTTGTTCGGTCAAGAACGGGGACTCGGAGGTTCGATTGTCCAGATGAGGGTTCAAATCCCAAGACATAGAACGGTCCTGTCGTGCAGACTAAATTACTTCATGAATTACAACAAAGGGCATACGCACGGCGTTTTGAGGGTGAAGGAGCAACGCCTCGTTCCAGAGTGGGGTGAACACAAGCTCGGATACCTGGGTAGATACATCTGGGTACGCTTTAGCGCGAGACAGTGTGGGAGACGATGTAGAAGCGGGTGAGTTGTGAGGTGCAGTTCCATGTCGAGGGGAAGACTGTATAGTTTGGACGATTGGATCTTGGGGCTTCTCATCTAGCCGGGGTATAGAGAAATATGATGAAATGGGTTCCAAGACAGGAAGCATAAACTTTTCGTGTTCCTCGAGCCATCCAATCCGCGTTTCATACACCATCGTGGTGCTGTGCTAAGCTGTATGCTAGTAGTAGCGGTGAAGCTAGTGATTTCGGAGGCTTTTGCCAACCAATCACGTTCGTGCTAAGTTGACATCTCTACGAAATGAAGAATTCTGTGGCAAATATAATGCACAAGGCGCGCCGTTCCACTGGGCTCTTCAACAACACCTTGACTTCCTGACCTGTTGGCACTAGCCAAAACCTCGATTTCCGCCTTCCTTCTAGTGTGCAAAATACGCATGAGTTCTTTCCTAAAGTGGAAGATGTCAAAGAATGTTGCATAGATCATCTCAGACCTCATGCCTCCACTCCACAGGCATTGTGCTTCTATGGCGTTGTAACATTGCCAAGGCCTACAGTAAACTCAACTCGGAAATGGCAACGATCAGGTGCTACATGACTTACTTTCTTCTCATCATGCTTCGTGATAGGAATCAACGTGTCTAGGTGAATATCCAGGCTATAAATAATATTTCAGAGGTGATATCATCGCCTAGCTTGCACATACCCTGCGAGGTCTGTGGCTCTGACACCGAGCCATTGGATCCGGCGAGCAGCGAGTTTTTCGTTCTCATGTCGCAAGTTTTGACTACCGAATCTATAAACTGAAAGTATGTCCAAACCATAGGCATCCCCGTCGACCAGCCCCATTATCGGTATTCTGCAAGACCAGTTAGGTGCATACAAAAAGACCCAGGCTACTTACTCGTCCGGTAAGTTGTCTGACAATGTTTTCACGAGTTGTCGAGTGGAAATATCCGGATACCCTTTGCCCTGCAGGACGTAGTGAGCAAAGACCCACAAGGACAGGCATGACGTTTCACAGTGATTATTAACCCACACCCAGGTAACCCCGGGTACCTGGTGAACTGTAGACGACATAACGTCTGAAAGACGGCCTGTATTCCGAGAAAAAACCGCGTCAATAGCGGTTTAGTTCGGCAGAGCAGTAAGCCACCTCTTTTTCTACCACAAGTATCCAACTAACATCTGATTTGACTTCGAACCGTTCGATATCTTCCCCAGTTGGGATTAGTGTGCCCTGATCACTGCACTGCAAATGATCAAATGGGCGAGCGAGCGGCCGTACATACCTCGGAATCATTTATCTCCAAAACTTGACCATCCAGCAGGTGTATAATCAAGCCACTACCGCAGATGAGGCCCTTCGAGGCGGCACGCTATGTGCATAGGTTTCAGCCACAAAAGATGGTCGGTGGCAACATAGTCACAATGTTTAAATCTGCCCTGTCGAGCTGCAAGGTTGCCGCAAGGTCGTCCACGAGCTAGGCTAGTCAGATATCACCAGATTTGATTGTTTATGGGTACCTTGTCCACAGTCTTTTGTGATTTGAACAATGCGACATCTTTGTAGAATAGATCGCTGGAAATAGGAAGTTCGTTATGTACCTGAGCTCAGGGAAGACTGCCTCCTACCGTTTGGTTAGCGAGAGGTCCTCCAAGAGGGCCTCGTGTGCAAAATTCATCACGCGTAAAAACTGGGCTGATGAGTAGCTAGTACGTCAGGTATTCAACATGGATGGAATACCCCTTTGCATACCAATCGATTTTGAACTCGGGCCCTTGCTTTGAACGGGAAAGCGGAGAACTCGAGAAGGGCATCTACATGATACGCGTTCTAGAGGTTAGAAAAAGACGAGCGTTGTTATTCACCCTCCGGATTTATCTTTTCGTCTGTCTGCGATTTGAATCTCAACTTTTCCGTCGAACCGCCGGTGCGATTGTGTTGCAATGAGAGATCCTTGTTCTCGTCGGGACTTTTCGAGAGATGTCACTATTTGCTCCAGAATGTTCAGGGTAAGATGTTCGATTTGTGCTATTGTTTCGCTGGGAGACCTGTGTATATGCGCCTAGAGAAGCAGAATTATGGGACATACTTTTTGGTGTCATGGGTCTCGAAGTCTTCCTGATCGCTTTCGCCAGTTGACTCTCTACTGGTTGGCGATAATTCTGGATCGGGAGCAGTCCGTTGGCCCTCTACGCGTTCTTCTGAGACCATGTCGACAGTATAAGGGCTTGGTCTTTCGGCTTTGAGAATATTCGCTATAGGGAAGCTGACCTTTGCAGGCAAGGCATAATTTAAGTGACACGCATCAAAATACTAGTTGTATGACGTCATACACATGGGAGTCATACGGTACATAGAGACAACAATCAACCCCACGTTGGTAGATCTACGCCAAACCAGAGAGGAAGTCTCCGCCAAAAATCTTCCTTTGCTGCACGGACCGCGGAGGAGAATTCTGCACGGCAAATTTCGCATGTTCGCATGGGAGACGGGCTGTCCTCTGGAGCGCTTTCCCTAGTTTGCATTGCCTCGGCGTCGGACATCGCATACAGTGGATCCGAAGTGCGGTGGCTGATGATTCCGTTGATGTCGCGAAGGAGTTCGAACGTAATGGCCTCGAAAGCGATTTGACAAGCACGCTTCGCCAACGGGTTTGATTCGTTGCGGCGCAGGCACCAAGCAGAGGGGCCTCTTCCCTCCAGTTCGTTCACGATGAAGGTGGAAAAATAACGTGCAGCATGTTCGCGTCCACGGAGAACACAAAGGAGATCGGGTTCGTCCAGAGAGATGTAGTCGCCAAGTTGGGCATTAAAGGTACCGAGCGCAGCGTCGCTTGGAGCAGACCGGGACAGATCGTACATGGCAGAGGGCAAGAGGAACGGCGCATGGATGTCTCTCGCCAACTTGATGACCTCCCTATGATAGCAGTGAGTCAGCGGTTGTGGGGGCGAGGGATTACCAACACAGGATGGGGCAAGGTGGGACGTGGAGCATATACGCCATCGGGGGTTGTAATGCTGCATTCACGGGATTCCCACCGGGACAGGTTCGTCGGCCAGCAGGTGGAGAGAACGCGTAGGATGTCGTGGCGAATATGGTCGATCTTGTAGGCGGTAAGGACGCGGAGGAGGCTGGCGACGACGGGAAAGCCCGGTTCGTCGTACGTCAAAAAGGAGCTGGGAAATGTCAAAGCGCACGGGTGAGATGAAGTAAGAGCTATACAGACGTGCCGTCATAGAGTGCGCGCAGGAGGTAGGCGATGCTGCGCGACGACTCGGGTAGAGAGAGCACGGGACGCCCCTCGATCGCTGGTGTTGGGTCCATGTCGTCGATGAGCTCGTCGAGGACTCGAGAGTGGCGAACGAGGAGGCCCCGATGAACGAGAAAGTAGTCGGATCCGGCGAGGAGGACGACGTTGCCGTCGACGAAGGAGAGATCGGCGTGTCTGACGACGTCGTTGGCCATGAGTAGTCGTGGGAATTTAATCTGTAGCTCCATTCAAATTCCCTTGGCCACGTCGCCAACGTTCTTTCGCTCGTCCTTTCGCCATGGCTGAAGTCGCATCTGCTCTTCGTCTCGTCCCCGGTGCTCCCCAACCCATCGCTCCATCGAAATCTCAGAGGAAGAAGCGCAAGACTGGCACCAAGAGCAAGACGCCGGGCTCCCCCGCAGAAGGCTCCGTCACCTTGCCTGATGCTCCCTCCGCTGCTCTTCCCGAAAAGGTCCCCGACGAGACCGATCTCAAGGAGAACAACGTCGTTCCCGAGTTCCCCGCAGTGTCCGAAGCCCCCACCCATGACGACTCCGGCCCCAAATCCAGTCCCATCATCGAACTCTTGCAAAAGCGTATGCGTGCTCTAAACAAGAAAATTGTACGACTCCTTCATTCTCACCGAGAACCTCACTGCTGACTCGCCTGGTTTGACATAGTCTCGCATCGCAAGTTATGCGATGATCGACTATGAAAAACTCAACGACGACCAAAAGCGCTCACTGAAAACTCTTGCATCCCTCGAGGCTGTCCAGAAAGAGCTCGAAGACGTCAAGAAATCGATAGAGGTATGTATGATTATCTCGGATGATCACCGACCACCCTATACGACACACTTAGGCCCACGAAGCTGAGTTATCCCGTGACCAAGCCTTGAAGCGTGCAGAAATAGAACGCATGGAATCTCGCAAAGTTCAAGACGCTGTCTCCTCAGCACAGGCAAGACTGCGACCCTCGTGGTCTCGTATTTCATCTTACCCCCTCTCTATAGGCGTCCTATGTTTCAAGAATCTCCTCAATACTGACACTGCTTCGTCTGCGTTCCATGCTTGCAACTGGGGATGTGCCCCCTGTGGTACTCGACTTCGATGACAACGAAGGCCTGGCAATCTTCACAGCATGCGATGCCCTTCTGGGGGAAGATAACGACACCAAAAATGATGTTCTTTCCGGTCTCTTGTCTGGTGAGGGCAACCTCAATGGCGTCTCATGTAAGTCTTTCGAATTTTTGGGTCACGAGACCAGTTAAACTTCTCTCTAGTCAGCCGATTATTCAGTATTGTACAGTCGTTCCTCAATCCACCGCGCGAGCCTACTCCTTTGCCAACCGAACCAGAACCTGTTGAAACGGAGGATGTACCCGTGGAAGAGCCCGTGGCAGGTGTTCCTGATTCTCTGAATGTCTCCAGCAGCTTCCATTTCATGCAAGCGAGCGAGTTGGAGACACCCGCATTCGAAAACAGCGCCGAATGGATAGATAAAACTGACGCGGAACTCAACGGTACTTCGGAGGACCAACCCCAAACCGCCGAAAATGCCCCTGTTGAACCTGTTGAAGTTAGCATTTATATTTTCATCCTTTTGTCGATACACGTGACCAACTTCTGGCTATACACAGACGATCTCGACTCAGCCAATTGATTGGGCAGAGGCAGATGAAGAAGGTGGACTTCCTCCGATCGCAAATCTTCAAGCGAGTTTTGCACCGTCTGGATCGGCGACACCTGTTATCCAGACGATCGAAGTGAACTTACCTGCATCAGTTCCACTCGTGAATGGAGTTGATGTTGATTCTTCCCCTGCACCTCGCACGGAAGAAGACGGTTTTACGCCAACACCCCGTGGCGGTCGTGGACGTGGCAGAGGCCATCGCGGTGAACGCGGTAATATGCGCGGAGGCTTCCGTGGCGACAGGGGTGGCTTCCGCCGAGGAGGAGAACGAGGTGGCTACCGGGGTGGCAATAGGGATGGAAATCGGGATGGCAATCGAGACGGCAATCGAGACGGTAATCGAGACGGTAATCGAGATGGCGACCGTGGTAAATATTTTCGCCAGATTTGCCGACTGTCTTGCAATAACTCCACTTATCTCAGCTTATCGGGGTGGTCGCTCAGATGGCGAACGGCGTAACGGCGATGGTGAGAACCGTGGTAGGGGTCGCGGGCGCGGTCGGGGGCGAGGTGGAGAACGAGGAGGTACGTGACACACTGAGAAAGACGTGCACGACTGCAGAGATGACACACAGGTTCCGGTCAGCAAGAGTCTCGTGGTGCACCCCCTTCGTAGGTGCTGGTGAGGTTAGTAGCACGTCGTCTGGATGGATTGATTAGCCCGTTGGATGGAGATGTAACACGTTACCCAATTCATATGGCTGCTTTGATCCCGACGGAAGTATTCCTGAGAAATGTCGAGCTAAGCGATTTCGATTGGGCGACTCAGCAGCGCCTTGGACTTAAAATTTCTCCGACCCTGATGTTCTTTGAACCAGAGCCAAACGACGCGTATCGCGGGCGACTATCCCTTCTATAGCATAGGGCTTCCTTCTGCACCCCAGGATGTCTGTGCTCACTACCGTAATCGACGACAAGTCACCCCTCATCTCGTATGACGCAACATGGCTGCCTGGCACATCCCAAAACGATAACTATGCCGTCGAGTGAGTGTCCAAGTCGTGTTGGTTGACTTTGATAATGACACTCGCAAATAGTTATTACTTGGGCACCTTCCAGAAGAACAGTGCAGCAGACGGGACGGCGACATTCAAGTTCAATGGTTCTGCTGTGTGGATATATGGTGCCAACAGACCAAATCACGGGATTTACACCGTTCAAGTAGACGGTGCCAACCCTACCAGCGTCAATGGTTCCGGCAATAACCTATTCCAGCAAACGCTGTTCAGTACGAACGTCAACCAAGGGATGCATACTGTGACCTTGGTAAACACCGGCGGCACGACTGGTCTTTACGTAGACATCGACATGGTCAGTAGAGCCTGTGCTGTGTCCACGGCAAACAATTAACAATGGATAGATTGTTTGGCAATCCGAAGTCGGGAGCGCAGGTGACCAGTTGGCTCCTGAGATAGTTCAGGACGCGGATCCTCGTTTTCAATACCAGCAGCCTGGATGGGAGACTACGTCAGCTACCAGCAATATAAACCTCAACTTGTTCAACAACGGAACTGGCCAGTAGGTGATCGTGGCCAAGAAGATTTCGTCTGGTTAACTTCTTCATAGCGTCACGGAAACATCTGATGCAAGTGTTTCGTTCACATTTACAGTAAGTTCCCCTCCTCTAGAATCTCATCGATGACTAACTGAAGCGTGTTGTAGGGTATGGCTAATGCACCACACATCGCCATGGTTCACGCTGATGGTCCCAACAGGCGAGGCTGTGACGTTGTATGGGACTTCTGGGCCTTCCAGTGGTCCGTATTCCGTTCAATTGGATGGTGGCCAGAGTGTGCAGTATAATGCCACAAACGCTTACCCTACGAGCTATGGAATTGCGATTTACCATGCCGATAATCTTGGCTCAGGGACCCACCAGGTTGTTCTTACTAACCTCCCTGAAGCCAGTGGGCAATATTTGTCCATCGATTATGCACAATTATGGGCTGTAGCAAAGTATGTCTTGGACGCCTCTTCGGTTTACCTTGCGTGTTGATGTAATCATGTGTATAGCAGTACTTCCGGTACTTCCGGTACTTCTGGCTCATCAAATGTCACCACATGTGCCCCTGCAAGGTATGTTCGAAGTGATTATTATCTGTTGCTCTCGTTGACATACCGCACCATCAAAACAGCAATAACCTCGCTGCGCAAGAGTACGTGGTCAGCGCCATGCAATCAATACACTTGTCTGACTTCATCTCTATAGTAAACTTAGTTCAGGAGCCATTGCTGGCCTGGTTGTGGAAGGCGTAGTAGCGATGATAGCTGCCGCCGCCGCTTTGTTCTTCTACCTGCGCTGGAAAGCTGCGTTAAATACTCCACAGACCCTCTATACTCCGTTGTATCGATCCCCTGAGGTGACCACGATGACCGCGACTGGCGCTGCTCCATCTTTGGATACCGGGAGTAATTCCAACTCGCCGCGAAACAACACCTCTTTCCAGCCGATCGCATCCGTTGGGAGTTCATACCAGTTGGAGAACAACGGTGTTGTGCTTAATAACTTAGTCTCCCATACAACTTCTAGTTCGTTCCTGAACGGGGTATGTAAACGTCTATGAGTCCAACTCTCTCTCTAAATGATGGTTGCTTTAGGGGCAAGAGTTCGGACGGAGACCTCTTCCCGATGCACCAGTAAATGAGGGCCAGGGACGGACTGTATTAAGTGGCAGGACCGAACACCCACCTAACTACGACACAGCAGTGCGCAGCGATATTTAATCGCACCATACCCATATTGTTTATCTTGTTAAACTATTTGTAGCTCAGCGTCACCACACTCGTTCAAGTTCAGTTCAATCATTATACCATTTGTTGCTTTAGAACGTCTGGTGGTGGTTCAAATGGGAGTGCGAACACTCTGGCGCATCGTTGAACATTGATGAAGTTGTCAACGCGGAGCCAGTGTATGAATGCGGGCCTCGGTTAACCACGATCGTTGTGGTTGAACGTTGAGACGTTGGACTCGAGTCCGCTAGCAGGTTGAACGAACGATGCTCAGTGACTCTTAATGAGGATTGACACTGACTGACCATTTCAGTTTCTTCCCAATATAGACCGCGGAAATGACGAAGTGATCCATGGCACCTACGATGCAGGCTGAAAGGTACAGTTCAATCACTTTTTATGCTGACATACATTTCAGCTTGCCTGATAACGCTTCTGGTTTCCGGCACTGTCGGAGCCATTTTAAAACCATGCAGAAGCACGTGGTGCTAGTCTGGTCACCAGATTAACGTGGGTGCGGTGGTAACATGACAAGGAATCCGATGATTTATGCATTTCATCTTTTAGGGAGCATAAACGTAGCCCTTGTCGAAGGAAGTGCTCGCACCTTCATTTCTCTTTTACTATTTGCGCTGGAACAATTCTTTGGTGACCGGTGACTCAGCCATCTTTCGCCGGATCATCAGTGACCCTGTAGACATGATCCCAACAGATGGCGACCGTCGCCGCCACCAACAGTTGGCCGTCTCTGGAGACAACTTCGGCGCAACGAGGTCTCGCTTCGAGCACTTACCAAAAAGACATTCAAACCAGATAAACAAGTTTCTCCACCTGGCAAAATTGCTCGCCACGCAGCCCCCAGATCTGACGAAGCTGGCGATGGTCTTGTACTTCAAGCTTCATTGATGACTTCGTTTGACTAACTTCTGTGCATGTATCCTTTCCTAGAACTTGGAGTTGCACTCCCGCGACGTGTTCAAAGCCCCGGTCAGTTGTACCGATATCACACTTATACCCAAGCTTGATGGTACCGCCGAAGGCATGTGTGATGGTAGGTGACTATAGTACACACCTATGCTTTGCCCGTCCAGTCACCACTCTTCGGGGACATTCGCCGTGTAGTTCGCTGTATGGGAACTACCGAGGACTTAAGCAAGGCTGGGGGTACTTCAGAGGTTCCGTAGTCCGTAGTCCGTAGTCGACATGTCGCTACCAGTATGGGGGACTCATGTCACGCTATCTTAAGCCACTACTGTATCGCCTGATTTCGTAGTAGAATACTACCTTGACGAAGATGGCTGGATTTGGACTCCGGAGGTTATCGAAATTGCGCAGTCATCTAAATACCCTTGAATTACCTCTCCTCTCCTTTTCTTTCCATCCATCTTCTGTCATCGACCACTCGCAATGTCCGAAAGTGTGTTCACTATTTTCACTGTTCCGTTGGATCTTTAGAGTGATCCTTCTCATATAGGGTTTACGCTTACATTCGACAACGTGCCATCTTACGAAAGGCACAAGCAAGAGATTATCAACGGTGGGGGTACCATCGTTCATGATTTTAAGTCCCTTTTGGTAATAGCCACCTTCACCTTATCGTTCTGTTGATCCTAATGCTAGCTTTCAGTATTTCACTGCCTCCATGCCACCCGCCCTTGTTGAGTCGATACGCACGTCGGACAACTTTGCTAGTAGCGGGATTAGCAGCTTCGGTGCGCGCACTTTTAGGTTTTGCTGAGTCGTACTGATTTCACCTCGCTCAGATCGCGATAGTGTGGCCACTACCCAGACCCAGTGATGATCGATGTCGATGAGATGCTATGTCATGATACAATCGCCGTACAACGAATATATAGATTAACCTTGCGTCGTCATCTGCAAACAAACCGTACACAAAGGATATACAATCTCACCAAGATGGGCCAGTAAAATGCCATGATTCGCATAAGACGATCTTGATGCTAGGGTCATACGATCTCAGGTTACAATCACGATATCTCCCCTCCCATCCTTGAGCACCACCAGCTCACATCCGATCTTCTCTCCCGTATCCATACAGACTACCTCGGTCTGATCAATGGACGACGTCCGTATCTGTCGTCGCTCGAAGAAGGAACGTCCAAGGACAACATCAAAGTGTGGCTCTTCAGAGAGGTAGACGGCTACGGAAACGCTCTTTGGCTTGGGTGGTGGTTGTGACGGGCCATTCACAGACGCTGCGACTTCAGATGTGGGGGTGGCCGCCGGCAACAACGTTATCGGCCATTTTCCCAGATTAACCAGCCCACCATAACCATACAGTCCGGGCGCCGCGTCGGCAGGTATGAAACCGTGTTTCAGAGCAAACTTTCTTGAAAGGTACACATGGCGATAACCACTTTTCAGGAGCATCCGTACTAGTTGAGAAGAAAACATCCTCCAAAGTCAGTCTCGTTGTGGATTTGACCAGGAAGCAACCCACCATTCTCGACGGGACCGATGGAACCCATGACGGTCCTCACCCCGTTTTCGTTGTGAAACTTTTCAAATTCCTTCCGGTGCTTTGCAGCGCTGGATTCCCCAGCGGCTGCATGTCGCGCGGGACTTTTATCCTTGAGTTGCCATCGTGAATGGGCTTGAGGCGATACCGAGCGAGGAGAGTAGAACAGGTAGAATGATGGATTTCGGTAAGCAGGTGGATCTGGGAGTTGTCCCGCGGGGTCGTGGACGTGTAAAGTAGCCGACACGTCTGATGTCGTGTGGGCTGAACTCGAAGGGGAGTTTTGACGCCAACTGAAAATCGTGTAGTCGCTATCTGTTAGAGACACACGGCGGGGCGGGTAAAACATATGCCTTTAGTAAGAGACCAGGGAGAAAAATTGGGATCGTTACCGTCATCTAGATTCCAGATAGTGTCATTCCAGACGTATTTGATCCATCCTGAGTGAACGCGTTTTCCGTGAAACTCTGCACGACATTTCCGAGTCAACTTATCACAAAGCTGCTGCAACGATTCGTCCTTAACTGGATCTGGAACTGAGAGCACGGCATCAGCGAGAAGTTTGCCACCTACTGACAAGAGTGCACAATGGCAAAGGATGAAGCTGGCGTGTGTACATTGAGAACAAGTGGAGACGTGGTGGTAGACATAGTGTGTCGAGATGTTGGATGGATCACTCCAAGTTGTATGTCATATGGTAGGGGATATGTATTCCCACGCATATTGCACTAGTAACTAATCTTCATTAATCAAGGCTGTAGCTCCGTCTATAGCTGCACGCCGTAGTCTATCTCCGCCCTCACTCACAGCTGCCCAAATCAACTACCAACAACTCAATAGTGGCTTTGCTTGGACCATCTCAAGGCGCTACGGGAAACGTGTCAAATCTCCATCCGATAAAGCAATGGTTAGCGCTAACCTCAACGATAACTGTGCGCTTGCGCTGCTCGCCATCCTCTGCGGCCATCCACTCCAGGGTGGTATCCAGTTGTTGCCTCGAGCGCGCTGCGTGGCTACTCCATCTCATATGCCGCGCCATGGGAGATTCCACATGCGACATCGATTTAGACATGGCCGTCAAGTCCTCCTCTGTCATGGAACTCGCCAGCGATTGGTCACCAGGCAACGATGTCACCCCATCGGGACTGGCAGGGGGTGAGAGCGGGGCTGACACAGGTACAGTCCTCTCTTCCGTTGGTATAAGAATGGACGGTTGTTCGCGCAATGTGGACGATTCGCCCACATCCGCTTCCTCATCTTCCTCTTCGATCAGGGGTTCATCAACGCCAAGCCTGTGTAAACTAGCTTCAACTGCGTCCAACCTCTCGAGGTGTTCAAGCACAGTAACACCCGTAGTACCAGGATGGACTTTCTGGAATTTTGCGGAAAATGGGACCGGTCGGTTTGCCTCGGACGAACGGCGGCGCACAGGAGGAGGGAATTCGCTTGAATAGCTGTGACTACGAGTGCGACGGGGAAGGGGCACAGTGCTAATTGATGGACGAGGAGAAGCGCTGAGGGGTCCCACACCTGGAGGGCGCGTCATTTCTTCCATGATTTCGGTCTCATCATCCCAGACACGTGCTTTCGTCCGCCGCGTTAGTTCTAGAGGGCCTGGAGGACAAAAAGTATCTGAGTAACTGTGTTCAACACAACAAGAAGCAGCAAACCTTCGTCCTAGGATCACAAAGGTCTACTCAGCAAATCTTTCCGCAGCGATGAGAACCAAGACTCACTTCATGTTTCAACGACTCGATGATATTGTAAGCCTGTCCCTTGATGACGGCCAGTTGTCTCTACCAATACAATTCTTAGGCGACATAAATCAGATACATCCCTTGATAAAAACTCACTTTAAACATCTTTGGATGGAAATCTGGATCTACAGCGAACAACTTCCGTAGTTGGAATGTCGTTTCTTCCCACCAAACCTTGCTTGTAAGGAGTGGCAAAAAGTGCTGCCGGGTCTTATCGCTGAACGGCCGACCAATCAAATTCACAGGAAGGTAAAGCCATCCGTAAGTATACGAACGCCATCCTTGCGGGTGTTCATGAGGGAATGAGAGTGAGTTGTCAATAGCGGCGATATGAATGTGCGGGTGGCGAGTATAGTCATGTGGAAGTGTGGACGATGATGAAGCTTGAGAGGGCGGGATGGTATGTGCGAAAGTTACTGTGGGCTGGGAGGATACAGGAGTGTCTGAATGACGAAGCTCGTTCATGAGTGACATTTGCGGTCGTTTCGACGGCTGGGGGGCCACATCAATCAGGGACTTCTCGTGGTCACCTTCGCAATACTTGATCATGTAATTGTCTGCTCCTCGGTCGGTATTGAGCATGAGATAATCTGAAGTGGTCAAATGCTGCATCTAAGTATAAACCGACTGAAAATACCTAAAATCACAAGTCTTCCAGGAATAAAATTATGAACACACAGAACCTTACTCGTCCGAACGAACGAAGGCTTACTTTTCGAGCTCTTCTCTGAAACTTTGTTGAAGAGTTTTTGACCAATAGAACGGGCGACCAGAATCGCTCTCCTCCGTGACATCGAATAAAGCACGTTCTTCCTCCGGGTCTTCCTCTTCCAACTCTTCGTCGCCAGTCCTTCCGCAGATGATCTTCAGTGCCGAGAAAAACTTCTTTGTTGATAACCCCTTTCTGTGAGGCGAATCATCAAAGGTATCTGCTAATGAACGGCCAGGCCACGGATGTCTGCGCAGAAAGTCTGAAGCATCTACATAGAGAAAGCGAACAGTCAGGGCCTGATGTTTACATCAAAAGAAGTATTCACCAGAGTATCCGTGCATGAAAAGCTGCATGCTGCCTATCTTGCCTGGCAATAGTTTGCCCTTCTTTGCTGCACTTCTATCGAGCCAATCATAGAAGAATGCCTGGCAGAAGGTGAATCTCCGGATCACTCCGAGAATGTGATTTATGACTAACTTGACTAGAGAGCGACACCAGTTGGGTACGTGGGACGATGTTAAGTGAAAGGCGTTCATCCAGCAAGGAAGCAGCTGCCTCCGATATGTAGCTGAGATATACATACCACATAAGCTGGGTATAAGTTGAAATAAATACGGCAATCACCTCAAATTTGGTATGAGACAGGATCGCCCAAACGGGATAATCCAACGGAATTGACGATGAAGCCATTTCGTAGTCTGTGTTGTCTCGTAAATTCACCTCAAAGAATACATAGCAGAATGCTTACCTTTGGATTAAGGCGACCATAGGGCTCTTCGTCTTTGGGTTTGAATACCCTGTGTGGAGTTCAACAAGAGACACTTGGAACATGGTGGGTAAATACTGACGCAACGGTCTGAACCTTACCGTCCACCTTTGCACGAGCAAAGTAAGAGCCAGACGAGCCCTTGGAAATCATCTTGGGGTGAATGCCCGCTGAAATAGCATTCCGAACCGACTGTGTAATGCTGCCGAGTATGAGTAGCTGCCGAAAGATAAGGACGCACGACGACGTACCTGTCAAAGGCAGCTTGCGTCACTGGGGAGTCGTGGTCCAGCGTTTTGACCTAGGGCAACGCATTGCGACTCAGGACTCGGCGTACGGGGAGCGCACACGACAACTTACCATGGCCGCGGCCCCTTCGCTCGCCACAGGGGGCGGATTGTAGGGCTCAAAAACGCTCTGCCATATTTCCTTGCGCGAATGGTCCTCCACCTTCTTCTTCCGCTTCATCTTTTGCGCAATGGATTCCGTCCACCTTCCTACAAGTCAAACCGAGTTAGGCAGACAACCTGAGCACCGCACCTTTTGAATGCATTGTCCAGTTTTCTCAGGTCTATGTGACCTGGTTTGTATGGGCGTTTAAGTATTTGACTGTGCGAGGGTTTAGCAGCATCATGATCGCCGTCACCGACGTTGACCGTTTCGTCGTCCTCCTCCACATGTTGGGGTAGTGGCTCATAGCCTGCGGAGCTTGGCATGCTGAATGAAGGAGATAGGTGCCAGACGGCTCCAAACAAGGCAGAAACTGTCGGGTGTAGAAGAGTGCAGTGAGGGTCGCTGCCAGCCTACGGAGTTGCTCGCAACAAGTCTAGGAGGCTTCGAGACTGGCACAACGTCAGCACGTGGTACTGCCACCATTCGTAACGTAATTAAAATTGTTTAGTGTGCACAGGCTCCGGACATGTATCTAACCATCAAGGACCGAGTATGTATAGTAGTACATACAATGTATTCGTTTCGAATGAGCTTGAAGAATTGTTACTCGTTTTTGACTGGTGATTCTGCCACACATTGTGGGGATCCCTCGTTAGACATGCCACATGAATTCGAATCTCCTCCCTCCAGGTCCGATTTGACAGGTGACGCGGGGCCAGCAGCAAGGCAGGGTGCGTTGAAGATGGACCTATCAATGAGGGCAGGAATCGTACGGATGGATATCGCAATCCACAACAAGAAAACGAGGCCTAAGGACATGCAGTCAGCAGGCACGAGATTTGACAGTCAGAGAAAACGTACACGACCAAATTGCACCGAAAATCCGGAAGAACCCACTATTCAGCACATTGCCCAATTGTACGGACAGTAGGGCGTATACCCCGTTCGGGAAAACGAGGCCCCAATACGCCAGCCCAAAACCTGGGACACCCGATCGCTTTAACACGCCACCTATAGACAAGAGCGCAATAAAGGCCCAGCATATCCCCATTGACCATAAGATGAAAGAAAGGCAGAAGCAAAAGGCGTAAAGAAGCTGCCCCGTCATCGAAGACATCGGGAATTCGCCCGAAACATGTACGGGAAACAGAGCAGCGAGGTTGGCACCATTGACTAGCAGTGAGTAGCCTCCCTGACCAAATGGTCCGAGGACAACGAAGGCAGATAGGACCAAGTTTGCATCTGGGGGGCCATATACGATTAAACGAGCCAGATATACCGTGATCATCATCACCGCGAGGGAAAGTCCGATCGTGAGCATAGTGAGGGAAATGCTCGTGGTGAGAAGAGCAAGTGTTGTTGAACGCGAGTGTAGGGCTGCGGATAGTAGACCACCGGTAGATGAAGCGACGATGAGAGTGACGACTGGTAAAAGCCATACTGCTGCCATCTTTGAAAGGCTGTGTGTTTGACGGCTCGACCTACCAAGATATCAGAGCGAGATAACGAAACAGAGATCACCGACATACATTGTATACACCATGCCAAACGCACACAAGAAGGAAATAACCGAGTCAATCCACCAGCATCCCCACAAAAAATAGAGGAATCCCGACCCCCCAAAGCCTATTTCTTGATTCATGTCCTGCACAACTTGAATCCTCGACGGAGTGAAAAGTCTAGAACCACTTACGAGAGCAATATTAATGAGGGTAGCAAAGCCCATCGGAACGGCACCGACGAACAAACTCTGGGCAGGATGGCGCAACATCTTCGACCAGACGTCCGGGAAGAGCACATATCTGGCGGTAGTTGCAAGACTGATCACAATGAACAGCACGAGATTCAGGAAGAAAACGATGAGTGTGAAGATTCTGATCACGGGGTTGCCGTGACCGTAGGGGAAGTTGTGTATCAGAGTGGAGGTTGCGCCCGTGCCCATAACGATCGCATACCATGCGGGAGTGAAATGCCTATGGGCACCGTCAACGATTCTGAGAAAGGCTGAACAACAAGATATACCTGATACACTCTCTCCATGTTTTCTTGGATGACATGATTCTCCACAAGCAAATTATACCAAAGATGGGAGAACGAGTGGTCTGTGAACTCCTTCAAGCCACGGGCAGACCCGATATATAAGTTTTTACTGGGTCAAGTTTGATGCATCGGCGGTTTGTTCAGCCCGGAGTCATACAATTCCGAATTCGCCTACAATGGCTTACACGTGACGCAATGATTGGTGAAGCTTGAAACTTGAAGTTCATAAAGCGCTCAATCCACGGCAATGTCCATCGGATACTGCCATGTCCGGTCGATACGTGGCCGACTAGCCCTGGCATTCATTGAACGTTCGAAGGTCATCGATTCATTTCTGGTCCTAAGACATTATCGGAGTTCGAAATGGGCTTACGGGACTTACCTTTATTCGATTGGCCTCGGACTCCCGGTCAACTCAACTACGAGTCTGTCACACTACAGTGCCAGCGAGCACTTTCCGCATCTCAGCGTCCCATACGAGAACCGTCGATGTTGGTGAGCCGTTCCCTCGGGCGTGCGTTTCCTGGTGAGGACTACGACACTCCACCTAAATGCTGTCATACGCGTGGCAAAAATAGTAATGTCCATGGTAACCCCATTGGCATCATGGTCTTTGCTTGAGCCAAACCTCTAGATTCTTGATCCTTCCGGCCTAGCGCATTTTTTCTTCGTCATCCTTCTCATCCCATCCAATCTCCTCCTCCATCGGAAGGGCATCAAATATTCGGCCACTTGGACATAGCCGTAGCGTCTGCACCGCAACGTAAATCCATAACAGCAGCGTTGCCGCCGCATAGATCGCTCCCCACACACGAAAGACAGTAGACGAAAACGTCGTCGCGAGCGCAAGCGTACAATTTGCGTAGACTCCCTGCGATCCAATATAATTAGTCCCATGAGTGTTTCAGGAATATGTACATATATTGTGACATACGTTTGGAAAAATCATGGACCAAAATGTCAACCTGAACGGTACTTGAGCTCGTCGCAGTGAATGCCACAATCCGAGGAAAGCTGAGATCATCCACATGGTTCCAAAAGACCACAGCGCAAGGGCGGTCACGACACATATCACATTGATGGTTTCTCCAGTGCCAGGTTCCCCTAGAAGTCCGTCCGCTCCTTCATGAGTTAAGGGTAGCAACGACCTGAGCCCCGAGCCAATCAGAAGAATGGCATAAGCACCCTGTCCAGCAGGTCCCAGTGGGAAGAAGATAGACAGAATCATGGGCCCCTTTGCATAACCATACACAATGGTGCGAAAGAGGTATACAGCGAGGAGCATCATAGTGAGTGCCAATCCGATAATAACAATACACGCCGAAAAGGTGAACGTAAGTAGCGCACCGTTCGGCGTGTATGTGATGAGCGCTTGTGCAATGATCCCTCCTGTGGATGCTCCGACGACCAGCGTTACTATAGGAAGCAGCCAAGCGAGGGTCATAGACTCGAGACAGTGTTCTTGACGTGTGATCCTTAATAGCCGTGAGTCCAAGATTGCAGTTCCGCGAAAAACGACCAACATTACATGCACTATGCCCCAGCAGCACAATATAGACACTGCGACGTCTAGCCACCAAAGTGCCCATATGGCGTAGACAAAGGATCGGCCACCAAAATGATAGGTATCGTGAATCACGGTGATCGAGACAGTGAAAAGCGTGGTGGCACCCATCGGGAAGGTCCCAAGGTACAGACTCTGAACTGGATGTCGCAGCATGCGGTGCCAGATACCCGGAAACAAAATGTACCTGGCCACGCTCAGTACGGTGAACAGTGCGAATAGTGCAAGGTTGAGGAAAAAGAAGACGAGGGAAAACAACTTCATGGCAAGCGAGTCGGCACCGTACGGAAAGCTATGGAAGAGAATAGAGATCGACCCGGTACCTACAACAGCAAAAAATATGAGTTTAAATCTGTGCGAAGATAAGGTCGACTTCAAGTCGATTTTAGGATTCGAGAACACAGTTTTGAATGTTGCCTTTCGCAACCACCACTACACACTCACCCATTGTGACTGCAAACCAGGCAGGTGTGAAATGTCTGCTCCGGTGAATAGTGACATGCGTCTCGACAGCAGAAGGAACAGGCTTGCCTTGCTACATCTTGCAATGTTCTTTTACGCGACGAGTCGCTGCTTTGCCCACTTGCAGTCATGGAAGTGCGGTGGATAGCAGAGGTAGTTTGAGCCGAACCCATTTTCCGGTCAGGGCCGTGGAGCACGTAATTCAGAGGCGAAATAGCGACGGCGTACTGTGTGATTTTCAAGATATATTTGGCCGACTATCATAGCATTTCCGTTCTCATAGGAAGGAAAACTTCGCGAAGCCACCTGCGAATCTCCACAGAGAACGATTATGCATGAGCATGCCATTATGCTCTCCGTAACTACGGTTCTGTGCCTGCATTATAAATATTATCGTAACATGTTATTAGTCGGACAGATGCCATCGATTATCAGGTGGTTATCTTACTTGGGAACAGACGTGCGTAGTGGTGGCCGGAACCTTCCTTGGTGCAGGCATGTTCGATCTCTCGTGGTCCGCGCACACATTCAAAGTGAAAATCTCGCATTCCGCTGTAGTCGTATTGAATATTGTTCAACGGGTTCCGTACTTCAAGTTAGCTGGGCCTATTGTTATTTTGTGTATATCGTTCGCGAGTCTAAGTTGGGTTAGGGTGGTGTATTGATAGTGTATTAGTACGCCAATCGTGTAGCATTCTCGTTGCATGATCTTACATGAGCAGTCCCAGTCGTGACGGGCGCCGAAGTTCGATAGATACCAGTCAAGAATAAACCGCATTCTGGACATGTCTTCCGTCGGGGTTTGACCACTGCCTGTCAAGTGTAGAATAGCGCCATGTGTGTTAACGACTTGACTGTACGCCCCAGCCCCTCCACGAATTGCCAGATGACGTGTCCTCTCCACAATCTCGGATGGGACGCGGCGGAAGGGAGTATTGGAGAGTCCCCATGGAGAGCACTCGGACTCAGGAAGCAGTGGTCCGAGTCCGTTAGGTTTACCATTGGCAGGGTTGAGTTATACCTGTTTATTCTTGCTGCTGGAATTGGTCAAATGTACATGTGAACGTTTGAACACATTCATGTACAAGTGATTCCTTCGGGCGTGTGTTATTACATAATGTACCAGAAGGTAAACTTCGATTGCACACGGTTTTTTCGTCGTTACAGGGGCTAAGTATGGCAAGGCTGTATATAATTGACCGTGAGCGAACGGGTCAATTCGGAGGTCATGAACGGTATATTGGCGTGTGAGGCATTGGCAGCCGCCGAAAGCGGTTGCATACGTGGGGCGGAGAGGGGACTGCAGTTGTTCAATCGGATCCAGGCGGGGTGAAGTGGAAAGAAATGCGAGGGACGTAGTGTCTTTGAGAGCTGTCAGGAAAAAAAACTTCAAATAATCCACCTGGTTGTGTCGCTTCCTGTGTGTGTATGGGAAGGGCGTACAAAACGAAGAAGGCACCGAAGTTGGGTGCAACAGGTTCATCTCTCCAAGAAGTCGACCGACGGGCCTGCGGCCTACGGAAGACACATTCTAAAGTTCACCGATAAATTTCCTGAGGGTGTCAGTGGGCCATCGGGGGGAAGGCATACGCTTTGCGCCAACGTATATGGGGAAGCTGTTGGATGAATGATTGCTTTCTGGGGACGATTTTTAGGATAGTAATCATTGTGTGCGTAGGTTGATCTCGTCACTTGAATGAAAGCTGCCCTGCAACATTCCGGGGCAGTGGCGAGACATACAACGATATAATCAACGGCTTTTATGTCCAACACGGTGGATGAGAGATCAAGGAATTGTAAACTTTTGGCCTGTCGTCCTGGAATCAACACGTGCCCTGTAACAGGTGATACATGCAAATGACCCACTTCAGCAGCATAGGCTCCAATTAGTTTGAAGACCGGCGCCTTGAGTCGACGATTGGATGCAACCAAAAGGTACTCGAGAGTTCCTGAGATGAGGAGCGCATGTAGAATCGGGTTCAGCTTCTATCCGGGGGTCAGGATGCAACGGCAAAACGGAACACAGTCAACGAACAAATTCGTTCAAGTCACATTCCCTTGGTGTCAACTTGCGCGACCCTACCCGATGTTGAATACGTCAGAGAGAAGAGCCGCAGCCGTGGGGGTGAGCTGCACACCGGACGAATCGACCGACCGAGATTTGATCGAAGATGCACGCTGGAACAGGGAAGTAAACCTGGAACGCACGCTAGCGCGATGCGAATTCAGATACACACCTTAAATACAGCAGACACCGCTGGATCTGGCTCCTTCTCTCTCGACGCACATTCCACCATGAGCGCTTATCAAATTCCTTTTCTTCGGTTGCTCGTTTCTCATCCTTGAGTGATGGCGTTGATGGTGGATTGAGGGTTGACATCAGGTAGACGATCGCGAGGTGGGTTAGGAGGAAATAAGCTCTTTTCAGCGATCAGGTGGAGTCCTCCGAGACTGGCGAGGTGGACTGTATGGGTAATCAATCGTTGATGCGGTTGAGGATGCCAGTCTGTCAGCGGTGGCCGCTTGAGGAACAATTTTCTGAATATCGGGATCGTCACGGCGGACTCGGCAGATTTTCCCTGCAATGACGAACATGGATAGGGGCATACGAAAATCATCATCATCAGCAGCAACAAGAAAAGAGAGAGGTGAAATCGAACGTCGGTGGCGAACAGTTGCAAAACAGGCTCGGTGGCCTCTGGATTCGAACCTGCAGTGACATGCGTGCTACCAGTATTTCCTTCTCTATGCATACCGAAACGCACCTCCATTGCAGGCCCCCGATGATACCGTGCACAATGCATGCACACGCCATGATGAGAAAGAGACGAAATGGAGGTGAAGAAGTGAAGAAGGTCGCGTCAAAATATGACAGCGGCCCCGAAGTGGCGACAACCTAGTCATTTTCTGCAACCGCGGCGATGAATAATAGAATCGACGATGACGACTTGGTGGAATCATTTGAGGGCAGCGCAAGTGATCCCGCCGGCGAAACCGATCACGTGCGTCTGAGTATCGCCTCCGATTCGGCTGCTGGGCCACTGCCCCTGAGGTCACCGGTCACCAACTTGTACTGGCAACGGACTTGTGCCGGACGGGTAAAACGGCAAAACATATGCTTCATCTAGATGAAATCACATGGAAAGAGTAATGACCCGCGAGGCGGACATGATTTGATTCATTTAACCAAGTTAAGGGCCGGAACAAGAAAGCCAAAGGACGACTTAAGAGGGAAAGGACGAACTTCATTGGGTACTGAAACAACGTAGGTATCATGTGGCCCGCCCTGATCCCAATGTGCCAAACGCACCATTTGACGATAACTGGAAAAAGACGGTTGTGACGTGGCTCCCAGAAACGCGCGCCAACACCAGCCATTCGCGCTTTAGGACCAGTCTGGTGACGGACCAGCTGTCCGATGAATCAGGCAATTTGCGGGAATAGATGACCGTGCCGAAGCGTGTGACTCTACTAGCGGGCACTGCTTCGATCACTTTGTAGAGTCATGTGGACACGCGACCAACTTTCCATCTAGCTAAAGAGACGAGCCTGATCACCATCTAGCAGTCAACGAACTTTGACATCGGCGACTGGATCTAGATGGGCGCCAAGATAGGCAGTTCCGTTATGCCTTGTGTGCACTGATCCCCCTCCATTGCATGACACGTTCACGTAGAATGTGCGATCGCAATCTCGACCGCATGACGTTCCCCACACGCACATAGCGGGTTTGCCTGCGTTCTCGGTCCTAGTGATGGGCTGCCTATTTCACTGGGCCTTCCCCGGTGCGTCTTTTTTTTTGTGACCCTCTTCCCCGCCCAACAAATGGTCGAGGTCGCGCCTACTCGTACTCCACCGGTGGGTAGCCACGTCTACCCCTCATCCCACTCTATCGCATCGCGTTCAAACGCGTCTCTCGCCGGTCCGCTTTCCCTTCTCCCATATTTCCTTTACTCACCTTCTCCAGGGAATGCTGTCGCCCCGGCAGGCGTCCCCGACCGCAATGTCGACCCTTTTTCTGATCCAGTCAACGATACCTTCGCTACCACGACTCCCGCCGGTATTCCTGTAACTCCTATCGCTGCAGTAGCACCCACTGAGCTGGAAAAGTCCTCGCAACCTGACTCCGCGCTCCCCGCCGCTCCACCCAAACCACCGCTCTACAAACGTCGTTGGTTCATCGTCTCCATCATAGGGGCCTGCCTCGCCATTGCCTTACTGTTCATAATATTGTTCCCGGTGATCAAAGCCATTATCCAGGATGTTGTCAACAAATCCACCATCGACATCTCAATGGCTGCCATCATTAGCCCTACCAATTCTTCGTAAGTTCCTCTCTTTCTTCCTATACCCATCCTTACACCCTCGAATCAGCTTCCAATTGTTAATGCAAGGCACTGTACGTAGACCTATTCAAGTGTCGTTTTTCGTACTGACATTTTCCCGTATTCCATCAGGTTGCTCATACTGGCATATTCTCTGCCGTCATCTCCTTCTCGGCCCCTGTAAACGTTAGCTGGATTGACGGCTCCACAAAGGTTCCCCTTGGGTACATGCAATTGTCCGCCCTGTATGCCAGCAACAAGCGTGCCGCAATAAACGACACAACAATCTTCTACATAACAGACCAAAATGCTTTTGGTCGTTTCACGTCTGCTATGATCGCTTCTCAAAATTTTACATGGCAACTTGAGAGTAGCGATCTCTCTGTCCAGGCAGAGAAATTTCCAACCGCCCATGGTATATCATTCAACAAGATGATCATGATGAATGGCAAGTTGCGTTCCCGCATCCACCCCTCAGAGTCTCATTACACCCTTGTAGGTATCAACAACTTTGCCGGAAACGTTAAGCTAGAGGATCTACAATTACCCAGTGACAATCCCGCAGGTGGTATTAACTTTGTGACAGTCACGCAGCTCAGCAACCCGAGGTCGGTCGGTTTTGGCTTATCTAGTAAAACAGTGACTAAATCCTATCCACAGTCCGTTCGCGCTTGATCTAGGAACGGTAGTCTTCGATCTTTCTTATGAAGGAGTCTATTTGGGCAGCGGTACTGGGCCCAATACCCAATTGGTATTCCTAATTTTTCTTTGGCCCAGAGTAGAGGCTTACGCCTATCAATAGTCTCCAGGAAATAACAATATCACACTCAGTGGTGTTCTTGTTCCTCAAACCACGGCCACCAACCTTGCTGTGATTTCTCAACTCTTTACCAATTTCCTCAACTATCAGAGTTCACCTGTAATCGCAACTGGAAAGGCTGCTATCCAATCTGATGGAACCTCTGTTTCTTGGCTCAGTCAGGGTCTCCAAAACCTCACGCTCACTGTCCCATTCCAGTCTCCGACGCCGATCAATCCAATTCGGTCCATCGACATCGGGAGCCTGGCGCTTACCTTTACACCAGGGACTGCGTGGTCTCCCCGGACTGATAGTAACTCGGTTTATGCTTATATGGGTAAAATATATTGAGTATGTTGGGGTGATCAGAACTCATGAAATTGTAGAACTTCCTTTCGGTTTCAACGTATCGATTTCTGCAATTCAAAACCAGTTCAACATCGTGAAGAATGGTACGAACATCGCTGGGCTTTCTACGGTGCGTCAGTGAACGTCACGTTTGCTTATTAATATCATTCTGATTTATTCTCACAGCCTCTCGGTGCTTCTACTTCATCCATTAGTATCTTGGGCCCAACAGACACTCAGGGTCAAATCAACATTTCCATTTCGGATGGGTTTCTCAACACAACAGATGAAGAACATGATCCCTTTTCCGCATTCAGTAAGCCCAGATTTTCACTGTCATTACCGCACTCTTGACGTCATTATTCCAAGACATGGAGCTTACAGACTCACAGACCACCACATTTTTGATGGTAGGCAATTCGACCGCTGTCGCAAGCACAAGTATTGGTCAAATCACGCTGGATCCCATCCAAGTCAATGTCACTACGAATTTGACTGGTCTGCAAGGATTGCAAGGGCTCACTACTATTGAGTCTGTAGATGTGTTGGGTGGCACACAGCAAGCCCTGAACCTTGGAATCGTTGGTTAGTATGCCCACGCAATCCAAAGACTTTGCTCATAGTTTATCGCAGTATCTATTTTTAACCCATCTAACCTTCAACTGGCTACGGGTGATCTGAGTAAGCTCTCTTATAGATCATCGTAGAAGTTACGGGGTAAACGCGCTTCATTAGCCCTTCAACTGCAGAGAGGTGGTGCCGTTCTTGGTACTGCTCTGATACCTAATCTGACGCTGTACATGGGGAACAATTCGTTGACCTCGACATCGGACTTTGAGGTGACTTGGCTTCGTGGGCTGCGTTGTAGTGCGTTCACGAGCGGGTTTCTAGCCGAATAATAGCCCTCAAGGAATGCAAACACTCGATGATTTCGTTGGTGGCACTGGTCAAGCATTTTATCTGTGCTTAATTTACAATTTGAACTCAACGATGTTACAGATGTCGAGCTTGCCATCGTTGGGTTTAGTGGAAGCACCCAAGTGGACTCCCTGTTGCTCGCTTTCGAAAGCTTGAATATTACAGCGACTCTACCTGGCTTGAACTCGAGTCTACTGTCCAGCGGTTCATTGGAGGGTAGGTTCCAACGGATTCTATTTTTCTGACTTCTGACCATTCGTCAGTACTACCGACCTTCGCCCAGAACAATCTCACCCAAGTCACTGTGGATCTCCTCAATCCATTCACGACTGGCTTCGAAATTACCCATATCACGACCTCTGTTACATCTCATGGACTCGCCCTTGGTACTATTCAGTCAGACACCAACTTCTCTGCCGCTGGAAAATCGACGACGACGAGCCCTGCTCTGAATTTCGAGATGAACCTTGACCCTCCGACGTTGTTCACTCTGACTCGTGTTCTCGCCGTGCAGGCTGGCCTCGATCCGGCACCCTTGGATGGCATAGTGGCTTTGGGTGGCTACTCTTATGTCCCAGTCACGGACGCAGACTCGACCCCAGTCAGCCGCAGGAGTAACATATATACGTACGATCATTCAATAGTTTGATGCATTACGTTGAACGAGTGCTTCTAGGGGTTTCGACCTACCGACCTTCGTCGATACAGCATTCAAGCAGTTGCGCTGTGATATCGAATTGTCTGTAGAACTTACGATTGGTATGTTGTTTCTTTTGTCCGCTGGGCTCCCTGAACGTCGCGTTCAGGCGAATATATGACTACTTTGAACTACACGCAACTCAGCGTTCCAATTGCGACTGACAGTAGCCTGAATTTCATTTTGCCTGTCTTGGCGCAACCCATTGTACAGGAAGTTGTGTCGGGATCTATCCTTGGGTGCGTGTTGTAATTACTAGATGAATTTTTGTCATTGAACTCAAGGATCGATAGCGTTGACACTGTTGTTATAACGAACCCCCAGGAAGTTTCATTTGGTAACTAAGTTTTTTGCCAGGATTATGAGTCATTTGGCTAAACCGCTGCTTAGGAACTCAACTCAACGGAAGTATCACTAATGCAGGACCTTGTAAGATCGTCGCTCCGCATACATGAATATCATAGATATACGAGCTAACATCTGTTCAGTCGATGCCACCATCTCCTTCGGCAATGGTTTGGCCGTCTCTTGGGATAACCAGGCTCTCGGAACGATTCAGATGGATAATGTCAGCGTCGTGGGCGATGTTGGGGCTACACTCAACGTCCAGTCTACATTTGAAATAGCGGACGTCAACGTTCTCGCGAGCTTCACTAAAGTGTTGCTTAACGAAGAGTCTTTTCAATGGGAAATCTCTGGAGAAAATCTCACCGGTAAGAGTTAATCTGGTCGCAAATGAGCAGTTTCTTATTCATTGAATAGTTAGCGCACTTGGTATGTCCATCCAGGATTTCGGATATGAAACTTCTTCCAAACTGGTACTGCAGGCATCCAGGTTCCAGGGATTTCACTGTCATCCAAGGTGGTCACTCTAAAGGGATTCAATGGATTGCAGGACGGTGTCACAATTAACTCGTTTGACCTACCCGCCGATGATCCCTCGGGCGGTATCCAGTTAACAATCCAATCCTCAGTGACAAATGTGAGCAAATGCTTTCCGTCAAAAGTAAGCGTCTTCGGCTAACTTATGCACACTATAGCCTTCACAAGTCGGAATCGAGTTAAGTTCCATCGCCTTCAACACCTATTCTAGCGGGATCGAGATTGCTCCCGTATCGTCATCGTCGTCCGTTACACTCGCCCCTCAGTCCATGTCGTCATTGCCTCTGGTTGGTCGGCTTATCCCGCAAAACACCACAGAGGGTCTCGCTATTGTATCAACTATTTTCAATAATTTCATCCACGGGAAGGATAGCCAAGTCACAGTCCAAGGAGTAAGTGCTGGTCCAACGGGTGTAAGTGTGATACCACGTTATTCTCTGGATGTCGCTGAGGTCCAACAAGGTTACATGGCTCAATGAAGGGATACAATCCCTACAAGTTGTGGCTTCGTTACCCAACCAGGGCGAACTCAATGTCATTCAGTCGATCGTCTTGGAGGAAATGGAGTTATTATTCACGGAAGCGACGGCATACGACCCACTATCGAGCAGCAATGCCACTACCGCCGCTTTCACTCTTCCATTCGGTTTCTCCGTCGATATCACCTCGCTGTCACCTAACATCACAGTCGGCTTTAATGGCGAATCATTTGCTGAACTTGTTATTCCCGAAGCATCGTGCACTACCGACGTACAGTCCCGCACCATATACATGACCTTCTCTGGCATACCTTTCGCCGTTTTCGACAATCAGCATACCGTTTTTGATAATTTCCTCGCTGCGACTACTCTCGCGGAAGTGCAGGCCCTTGCACTATCCGGAGCCACTAATGCAGCCGCTTCCACTGCTGTTGGGGTCTTGTCGTTATCAGACATCGAATTCTCCATCGGTTCCTCGATTGCCGGTTTGCAGGGTCTTGTGGCCAAGCCAGCTACTGTGGCCAATCTGGATGTCAACCATGGATATTCCGACTATCTCTTAATCACAGTCGACACAACTCTCTATAATCCTAGGTGAGAAATCAAGGTATTGTTCGGTGGAAAGTATTTTGACAAGTATCATCATTCAGTAATCTGACGATCGGTAATATTGCGCGCGTCTTTTATGTCTAAACCACTTACTTTCTTTCAGGTATGGGGGACACTTCTTTCGCCTTGTTATTTGAGTGAGTACACTCGACTGTCCCTGGAACTTAATTAACCATTTGGTTAGAAACGAAACGATTGGATCTGCTGATCTGGTAAGGGCTCTGGGCTCCTGAGTAGATAGTTATTTGATCTTGCTGTGTAGAGCAACTTGATCATGCAGCCTGGTTCTGTTAACTACCCAACTGGTAAGAATATGTTGCTCTGCAAGAACATGGTCTAGCACTAATGGACGCTCTCACACTAGACGTGCTGTACTCGCCGCAGGGTGGTTCTCAGACTACTGCGGGTCAGACGATGTTGGAGAATTATCTTCAAGGGATCGATTCCAACACGGCTATCCAAGGTTCAACTAGTTCTACTCCGATCGAATCTTTGCAGCTTGCGCTATCGCAGATCAAAATTTCCCCCGTCACCATTCCTGCATTGCAACAAAACCTCATCAATAGCGCCACTCTGGAATTCCCAACTGACATTGTACAGACAGGAGTTGCATCTGCTTCTTTTACCCTTGCGAACCCTTTTACAGCGAGCATTAACCTGCTTCGGGTCACGAGTACGGCGACGTTCCAGAACTTGACCGTCGGCGCCATCAACAACATTGATCTATCCTCCGATCCAATTCATGTGGCTGGTCATAGCAATATCACATCTCCAACTCTTCCGTTCGATTTCAACCTGGACCCTTTGACGATAATTGAGTTGATTGCCATTTCAGCACAAGAGAATAACGTGGATCTTGGCCCCTTGACCCAACTGTTCCAACTGGTTATTGACAATCCCAACTCCCATACATCTGTGCGCACCTTCAGTCATGTTCTTACGCACGCTGATGTTTACTGGTCGAGCTAGATCAACACTTCCGTCGATACTAGTGCCCCAACTTGCGTTAGGTAAGTGACAAGATGACAATTCTGAAATTTTCTCATTTTTTTGTGCAGCGGGAATCAGTTTGACTTCGATGATGCCATTCTCGATGCCTTGAAAGGTCTCCAAGTTAATCTTTCGATTGTCTCCTCGTTGGAATTGGATGATTGTAGGCTCTTTGCATTACATTGCAATTCGGACTCTCATGTTTCACTGCAGATGCGACGAGTCTGTCCTTCCTGCAGAAAGGGGTGACAGCGATCGTAAGAGCAATCGCCCTTCCGAATAAAATGGTCTGACTTTGACGTTGTCCAGACCGACCAGACCGCTCTGTACCTTATCGGGGCCGTTGCGGCACCAATAACACAAGATCTGGTGAATGGTGCTATTCTTGCTTTCTCGGAGGTCAACATCACGTACGCCTGCTTTCCATGGCTGATTTTACGATCGCTTATTGCCATATAGGAGCATCTCGGATAGTGGGTTCGACCTGTCTCTCCAGGGCTCCTTGACGAACGTCGGACCACTTGATGCATTGATTGAATTTGTTGATCCGGTCACGTATGTAGACTGCATTCGTTGTGAGCCCCAACTAATGACCGCCTCAGCGTAAGTTGGCAAGGAAATGATATTGCAACTATTTCGCTTCCTTCAGGTAAAGATCTGTTCCCCATTTCCTCGTCTGACTGTACCTAACCCGATTTATAGTCTGTGCTGCTGCCAACACTGGCGTTCCAGATTATGCTGTGCAAGGACAACTAGTCATCACCGACCAAACACAGTAGGTTATTCCGCAGTTACTGCACTCGCCGGCTGGACTTCTTTGTGCAGATTTACTTCTTTTGCCACCTATTTGCTCCACAACCCAAGCTTCAACTGGACCATCTCTACGTCTAGCCTTCGGGTGACTGCTCTCGGCACGGTCTTTGAAAATGTGTCCATGACGAAGACAATTACGCTGAAAGCCTTTGACAATTTGCCCGGAGTGACCATCAGTAACTTCCAACTTCCGTCTGATGACCCAGCAGGAGGCATCACGATTAACACGGATGCGCTGATCTCGTCACCTGCTCGTGCGTTTTGCGGCAACAGTGACTTTTTACTGCTCTATTGACACCACTCACAGAGCTTGGCATCAATATGGGCACCGTCACATTCCAAGCTTACTTTGACAACACCTTGGTTGGGCGTAAGGTTTCCATTTCGCCCTTTATTACGCATTCTTAGGGAGATGGTTTTTTAGCATTGACTGCCACAAATCTCGTGCTGCCTCCTGAAGGGCAGGTAACTTCACAACTCACAGGTCGCATAGTCCCTCAAAGCGGCAATGACCTAAATGTGATTGGTCAACTATTCTCGGAGTATCTTGCGGCGGACAATATTACGTTGAGTGTTACCGGAGAATCAGTACAACCCACGGGCGCTGGTTCTCCCGTCACCTGGTTGAGCGATGCATTCCAGACACTCACTCTTGCAGTCACCCTTCCTGGCCAGAAGTTCAACGTGAGTGTTACATGGGAGAGCAGTCTGCCACCCTCGTTCACCCGACGAATAGATTATCCAATCCATCTCATTGACGGACCTAGACCTGGTCATGGAAACCCAGCAAGAGGCGTTTGCTCCACTGTCGGGTTCGAACGCTGTAGCAGAGTACAAGAATCCTTTTGGCTTCTCCTTGCAGGTCATTCAATCCGTAATCAATATGACTCTCGGCGCAGAGGGTATATCTGTTGCATCAGTCAGTATGCCGGAATTCCCGTGATGACATGGCTGACACTGGAAGTTAGCTCCAACTCCCATCGTCTAATACCATCGGTGGGGTCTCCACGGGGAATGTTGCCACTCTTCCTATCAGCTTCCATGATGTTCCTCTTGTATCACTCAACGATGCCGCCTTTGAGGGTATGTTTGCTGAGGTTACTGACGGGAACTCCGGAACCTTAGACCTCAGTGGTGCCGCTGATGTGACAGCAAAGACATCCATCGGTGACGTGCCTATCTCAGGCATCCCCTTCGATGTTTCCTCCACCTTGCAAGGTAGGTCAAGTGTTCCGTCAACGACACCTGTAACCCCTTATCATGTCCAATACAGGCATAAACTCTTTCGGAGGCAAGACTACCATCTACAATGTCAGCGTCACGGGTAGCGGTGGAACGAATGGTGATCAGTATATTATTTCGCCGCTCACCTCGGTGATGAATAATCCTTCCAACATTTCGCTCACAACTGTGGATATTGCTCTGCCCGTGTACTATGAAAACGTGATGGTTGGGCTTGCTGCATTCGATGTAAGTCAACATCCCAAACAAGGCACTCTTTCTGAGAAAAGCTTTCCCAGACGTTTAACCTCACCCCCGGCGAAAATACGATGGCTGGAGAGTTTCATTATGAACCCGCCGATGCGAATGATACAGTTGCCCAATCGTTCCTGACGAGCTTTGTGCAAACTGGGAATGTTCTTCCCTTGATCGTCCAAGGAGACAACACTAGCTCCCCTTTTGCTTCGCTGGGCCCCGCCCTTGAGGGAATAACGCTGCAGTCTAGCGTGGCTGGTAAGTATAGTAGGCGACACCATGATGTGCTGTATTACTAATGTTCCCCTTAAAGGATTAAATGTGCCACCTATCATTACTGTCGCGTATGCCACCATTTCCCTGAGCACTCTGGTGACAAATGAAATTCAACTGAGCTTCGACGTGAGAACTCATTAATTGACTATTGCATTCGAACCCCTTGCTAACACTAATTAATACCTGAATCAGGTCCACAATTCCCTGGGAGCTGATCTCGTCATCGAATACGTCCAAGCGGATGGTCTGATTAATGGAGAGATTTATACACACTTCGACCAAGCGTTCAGCAACTTTGTCATCCCATCGGGCCAGACAGTGAACAGTGGTACATTCTCTAACGTGCTTCTTACTCAGGGTGCACTGGGATCTCTCGGAATCATTTCGCTAGGCTACATGGATATTCAAGCCGCAACGACCATACGGTGTGTTGGACCTGTGTTCAAGCTTTTTTCACTGAGGCTCACTTGCCTTCACCGCCAGGATTGCTGAGAATGGATACCAGATCCCATGGCTGCACATTAACCAAATGAATGTTACGACAGTTTATGATTTGGGCCTTCTCTCCCTCGGAGATTTATCTTCGGCGGCCCAGTCGATGACCGCCTCTTCTTCTCCCTACACCACGAGCAAGGTACCCACCTCATCATCGCAACCCGCGCCAACTGCCACTCCATCTTCTAACAATGGCACTGTTGGGAACTCGACCCACAACTAACACTATTGTAAAATTCCACGTATAAGTAGTAAATTGTGACGTTGCTATGAATGATCTTTTCTGGTGTTGAAGTTAGTCGTCATTGCAAGAAATGTAGATTATTCCGATCTGCAACAACCATCGCGCGGTATAACTTGGAACACAGCCCCGCCCCGTCGCCGACCTACTTGAACTACATACTAGGAAGCCGAATAGTCGTCCGTTTATTGGACACACAAGATAGCGTTGTCTCAATCGACCCCCTCACTATGTCGATCATTCTGTTCCTCGGGATGTGCCCTATTGCATGAGAGTAAACACTTGAAGTAGTTCCACTAAGCATGTACTACGAGTGGACCATCGAAAAAGGGTTCCAAGGATAAGTAAGATACAGGAATACACAACAAGGGTACGAGAGGCTCGCGCAACGCTGCGATGCCTCCGAAAGTTAAAACACTGAAATATGTATCACCTTGGGCCAACTAATCGTGCAGGGCAGGTATCTCATCACCAGCATTTTCTTTCGTCTTGCGCCCAAAAAATTTGAGAATTTTTGTATTACGGTACTTAGCTGGCCCTCTGACGAGACATAGTTCGTCAATCTGGTCCAGCAAGCCCGCTTCCATCCGCCCATCCGTGAATGGTGAAGGAAGGGAGACGACACGGCCGCCAATCCCTGCAGCACTAAGGTGTTCCTCCCATGCACCGACAGAAGTCCCTTCTGTGACAAGGAGAACAGGACAGACTTCACCACCGCAGGAAGCATAAAACTTCCCAAATCTCTCCACGTTAGAACCCGACATCCTTCCGGCGAAAATCAACAGATCTGCGCCACTTTTAGATATCCTTGGAGTGATGTAGCGTTCCGAAAGATCACCAGCATGCTGGAAGACAAACGAGCGTCCGTTGATCTGAGAAACAAGTCGTTTGAGGTCGCCAAAGATGCCTGCATGAAAGAGTGGAATGTCGGTCTGATAGAAAACGACACTGGGAACAGATTGGACATTTTCCCAGCCGGACCTCATCATAGACCGAAAGTCAAGTAGAGCGGCTTTGATAAAGACATTGGTGTCCGACGGCGGCCGGGTGGCAAGGTGGTGACTGTTGCCGATGATCAGGTCCTGGACCGACTTTCGCGACTCCATGATGCGTTCTTCGAATACGGAACCCACCATCTTCGCTATGTCGATGGTTGTAATGCACGCATGAGCGTCGAAGCGCATCTTGTACTTGGCCAGCTCCTTCTCGCCTTTAGTCCACCAGTTCTCCATTGTAATTGGCTCGTTCTCCAATCCCGTCACAACGGCAACGATGGGCACCTTTTTCCTGCATATTGCAGAATAAAAGATAGCATAGTTCCTCGCCAGCGATTTCCGAATACTTGGACCGCGAATGCAGTAAACGAGAAGGTGGATACCATTCGCACTCCGTAACTCGCGGAGCAGTTTGGTTAAATTTTTCTCAGCTACTTCAGCTGGGACGCGACCGCGCGTGCCTTCATCGAGGCCTGCGGTATCCCAGATGTTGACCTTCTCGTCTCTGATGAGTACCGTATGTTGACGGCTCTGAAACGTGCATCCAAGCACACCACTGGAAGTCTCCGCGATTTTCGTACCAGCGAGCATGTTGACTAGGGAGCTTTTACCGACTCCACTATCGCCGAAGATCACGACATTGCGAGTTTTAGTGGTCTGAGAGAAAAGTTGATTCCCAAGTCAAAGGTAAATCTCATCGATGTCTTACCTCGAGAACAAGCTTACTGCCCTTCAAACTTGCTTGAGATCCAGCTGGACAAGATATCACTGATGGTACTCACTTTGGTAGAGTTGGAGTCATCTCCCAAATCCGTCAAGAAGATCGTGGGCTGGGGCTGCGGTGGTCTCTATAGGGGGTGCGTCAGGGAGAAGTTGGAGTAACGATGTTAGGAGCTACCGGTCGCAAGCTCGGAGTGCTTGAACTGTCGGGGGACACGCTGGCAGGGTTAATACTAACCAATCTGGCAGGTTTCTGTTCGTAAACGTACTATAAGCCAATAAACATTGCCCAGTGCAGAACAAACACCTACATCTGAGGAAGGCTTAGAATCCATGATTGTCGCTGCGCACAAAATTGCGTTCCTAGGCTCCCGGGTACGATACTCTTGACGAGACTACCTTGATAAGAGTTGGAGCAGGGAACGCCGACACCCAAATGGCTGCACTCAGCACGAGTGCCAGGCTCAAGGGAGGTTTTGCCAATGCTAGGGCTGTGCCCACGCAACCGTGACAGAACATTAGGGACGTTCACTTGATCGAACGCGGCGACCTTATGGACTCGCAGCATGTAGCAGGGTTTGCAACGTGGGGGTACTCACCACAAGCACGTTGCACATAGCGCTTCATAGAAAATGGCCACGTAGTATGACAGGGTCCAAAGTTTGGAAAAGGGGAGACTAATATGGAGCGAACCACGAAAACCTGTATCACAAAACTGCACGAACTGCCGTGACAACAGTCATTCGTTCAGCGTAGCACTTGCTGAGTGTCTCTCTTGTCTCTTGTCTCTCTTCCCGTCCGTCCCTATGACCAAGAGTGTAAGACTAAGGGGATGTCTATCTCCTAGATCAGGCCTAGGATAATACGTCAATATGTCAACCTCGTCCACTCCGATCAAATACAAATTTGAGGTACCTTCCATTGCGAGCTGCACTATCGGCGGAACTCCAAAGACACGATCCCATCAAGCCCCTCGCGTCTTCCTCGTTGTCGATATTTGCGCATGTATGCGCGCTCGTGAGCAGAAATGATCCTTATCGTGATACCTTGTGCTACCGCTATTCCCGATAGACACGCGGCGTGCTTCCGATGTTGGCTTATCACTACGGTCCGTGGAAGCGTCACCTGTATATGCAGAGCCTCGCACAGCAAGACAGACCCTGATGACACCTTTGCTGCAAGCGATGTTACGATCATTACTGCATCAAGAAAAGACGCTCATCGAATCGTGATATCGGTTCACATAACTCTGAGAACCTCACAGCGTTCTGTGTGGAGCCCCGGCATGTCCTTTGTTCACGGGATTGGTCAAACCCCGAAGCCTTCGAAGGACCGGTTACCTGCATGCCAAGTTTATAAAGAGCCGGGCCTATGAGCGGCCTAATGAATTCAGCCTCCTGACGAAAACATAGCACCTACCGCATACCCCTCCAACTACCACTTCGCTGCCCATTGACTCTCCGCCCCTACTTAATCATCTGCCCTCTGACATGCGGTCAGTTAGCGTCTGTTCCAGTCCCATCTCCGAGCACCCCAATCGCCGTAATATCCTGATCGTCGGTGACGTTGGCGTAGGAAAGAGCTCCCTCATCAACCTTATCTCCGGCAAAGAGCAAGCCACTACTTCAAGTGGTGCTAAAAGCTGTACGCTCCAGTCAACAGAGTACATCGTCGACCTCGATGGTGTCGAGTTTGCCCTGCATGATACGGCCGGTATGCACGAGGCCCAGGGCAATATGGGCAAAGGCGAATACCTGGACGTCATCTACCAGGCGTACGCGCTCATCTCCAAGCTCGAGCGCTCTGGCGGCATCAGTCTCCTCGTGTTCTGCATGAAGGGCGGCCGGATTTCCATCACGATGCAACAAACCTATAACCTTTTCGTGGAGATCCTTTGCAATCGTCAAGTTCCGATCGTCGTCGCCGTTACGCATCTGGAGATGCACGAGTGCATGGAGGAGTGGTGGAGAGATAACGAGAAGGATATCAAAGAGTATGGGCTCAGATCCCACGGGCATGCTTGTATCACAACTACCCGGGGCTTGAGAAACGTATTCAGTGACAAATATGAAGAATCCAGGGAGACTGTCCGGAAGCTCCTCCTGGAGTATAGCAGTCGGGTCGCCTGGAAAGAAGAGAGGGCAAATTGGGTAAGGCGGGTGATGGTGCACATGCGCGCTTGGCTGTCTCCACGCCGTCGACGGCAGCTCGAGGCCAGCGACCTCAAGAAGAAACTGGTCAGGCGGTGCGGCTTCTCAACAGACGATGCCGAGCAAGTTGCCCATCGGATTCAGCAATCACGGGAGATGTCTGGAGATGTTCCAGAACTTGACAGTGGTGGCAAATCGTGTTTCGATGACGAGATACTGGGTACTCACAGCCTCAGCAGTTGCGTTTCGCTACCGGTGGTTTCTTATACTTCATGATCATTGATTGGCCAGGATTCATGTCCATACAAAATAATGTACCACTATGCTTAGCGTCCGAAACCAGTACGTTCTACGAGAGGTACTACTATACGATAACGATATTGGCCAGGATGACTTCGCTCTAGTATGAGTGGCTACAATTGTCACCATGATGTCCACATGTCCTCAAATAATCAACATATTCCACCAAGAATTGGACTTGTTCCAGCGTTTCGATGGCTTTCACGCTTCTTCGTCTTCGTACCACCTCGATGACCCGCTCTACCAGCTGTAACGTATCCCGCCGCACTACAGTTTCGCTATCCCATCGGAAAATCTCCGGCAGGCTGTTGTGTTTTATCTCGCTCTCGCTTGTGGTGGTAGCAGCGCAAGGTACAGTGTCAGTCTCGATCCATCCACAAAGCCCAAGCTTCAACATCCAACAACATGCGAAAAGCCCAGCGCGACCAACTCCCCCGCGGCAGTGCACCAACACAGAAATGCCCTGTAGGGAGTATCTTTCGATAATTCGATCTAGATCAGTGTCCAGAGATTTAGGTGAGAGTGGGGTTAGACCTTCTGGCAGGGGGATGCTACAAATGCGTGAATGATATCAACAGGAGAGAGCGGATATGCGGTGTAGAATGCTTACCGTAGGACATCGAGACCCTCTCGATGTGCAACTTGGCAGTACTCTATCCATGAAATACCGACCAGAAATTCAATCTCCTCATCATCGAGACAGCTTCGGTGCACAGCAATATCAGTGAACATCAATGTGGTTGTAATAAAAGAACAAATCTTACCACACAACACATCGCGCCCCAAGCATTTTCATTCGTCGTAGATCGATATCCAGGTCTCGACAGACTGCGCTCCGCCCACGGACGGGCCCGCTCAACCGCACTTGTGAGAGGGTAAGGGCGGGAATACGATATAATGAACACGATGGAAAAAAAGAACAGACCTTTCTTGCCAGGGCAAGATGAGAGAAGGAGGTTGCCCAGTTTGAAAGGCCTTTGATTGGCCACACTGTGTCGGGAGTGTGTTGCGGAAGATGATTTTGAAGCTCGAAATTTGGAAAACTTATTTGGGGGAGACGGAGCTGTTGGCGGGCGACTATATCAAATAAAAATAAATGAGTGGCAAGCGAAAGACAATACGCACGTGTGAGGATAGAATGGATGTAATGCATATGTAGTTGGGAGAGCGAGAATTGACGGGAGGCGACTCTGTGAGACTTGAGACAGCTTCTGTGTAGACGAAGATCTGGCGTGGCGTGGGGCCGACTTTGGAATTGTGTCGCCAACATCGTTTTGGGATGCTCCGTCGGAAATGGTGGGACTCTTGGGGTTGCGCTTGAGCGAGAGCAAGATTTTTGACGTGGAAACTGGTAAAGGAGGGAGCGGAATTTTCGTGTTGAGGGCTGCGTTAAGAGCGTTGGTGACGGATGAACGGGGTGACACGGGAGGTGTAGGGGCCGAAGGAAGAGGTACGATAGGCGAACCTACAGATGGGGGGAATAGTTGTGGATATCCAACGACCTGATCGAGAGTGTAGGGAGGATGAGTTTCAAATAACACGGGACAAGGTCGTTTGCATGGCGTGAGATGAGATGAAATCACAAAGAGTAACTCTGGCGGTATAATTTGTGAAATGCTGTGGATGAGTGGTTAGGGACAAGTAACGTCCTGCGAGGAGTCCGACCGACTTTATGGGATGGGATTCTGATGTCTTCATATGCAAAGTGGAATGACCGGTATCTTGTCGATTTGATCGGACGGCTATGGATTCCGAAAGGGCGTTGGATAGTTCCTGCTGTAGCTCTGGATGAGGCATGGAAACCTCACCAGTGGCAAGTGCAGCGCGCTGCTTCGCTACTGGTATCAGGAGACTGGACACTCTACTGGTGGGTGCGGCGGGGGGCGCACAAGGCCACCAGAGAACCTGGGCTGCGTAATCCTTCTGGCGCTCACGCAGACCGCGAACGACATCGGGTAGATGCAAGGAGAGAGGGGTGTATAAGATGGGACAACCTGAGTTGGATGGATGGGTAAGAAGCGCGAGAGGGAGAGCGGGGGCATACCTTGATGGCCATATTTTATGCGGCTGTATTCGCTCATGTGGTGTTGAGAAGCCAAGGGAGCGAGCTTCTGCCGTGGTCAGCTGCGACGCCACAGGAAGAAGATGAGGTTTAACCTGGAGGATCCATTGATCAGAGACCACGTTCGGTGAGAGTCTAGCGTGTTTCGAGCGACGAGGTGGGGGTAGAGCGACGTTGAGAACGGCGTCAGACATGACCGGTCCAACTCGGTTGGCAGGTAATCAAGAGCTGACATAAATTGACCTTGCCAACGCCGCCTTCACAACGACCAGCTCGTCCCCTTCGCTCCTTTCACTGTCCTTCTTTTTATTCTTCTTGTTACATGTCCCGCTCAGTTCGTCTCGCACACCAGCCAGGTCGTCCCGACAACGCCCCAGTCTCCACCGGCACCACCATACGTCGTGCAAAGACCCTCACGCGCCCGGAGCGCAGTGTTGCACCCGTCCCCCTCATCAACCCCCCCTCTTCTCTTACGCCCACTGCTTCAGGTTGGATACCTGACGCTGGCATCGGCAGCGGTTTCGATCCATGGCGTACCTTCTCTCGCATCGTCACCTTCTGGGCCCCTTCTTTTTTACTCACCTCCATTGGCGGTCTCAAGGACAAGAATATGGTTCAGGCTTGGAGGGAGAAGATTGCTCTTTGCTTCATCATCTCCCTTCTCTGTCTCGCCATCGCTTTCATCACCGTCGGCCAGCAAATAGTCCTTTGCCCATCTACATCTAGCACAACATCCGCTCGTTATACCACCCTCGGTTCCGTCTCTGGCACCCTCAGCATACAGGGTATCGTCTTTAACGTGACCGCTGCAGAGAGTCCATCAGGCGTCAACTTAGACTCCCTCACTCAGCAGGAGCCTGGTCAAGATATCACACCCTACTTTACTCGCACCGCGTCGCAGTATTCTGCCTGCAATGGTCTCAGCTTTCAAGCCGCGACGGACAATCCCTGTAGCTCCACTACACCTTGTCCTCTTGGCCCTCTCAATGCTTCTACCTTCGCCCAGCTCAACATACAGGAAACCTCGCAGCTTCTCGGCTACGACTGGGGCCAGGTTGCTACCCTGTCCAACTACTTTGTGATTGACGGCGCCGTCCTCAACATGAATCCTTACATGACACTGCATCCCAGCTCGGATTCTTCTGATCCCGTCGATGCTGCCATCCGCACTATCTTACTTCAGCCCAACAATACTGGCGGCAAGGACGCCACTATGTTGTTCTATAACGACGCCGCCACCAAATCCGCTGTACCCTGTCTCACTCAAAGGTACTACGCCGGCAACATAGACAAAATCACTCCCGGCTGTTTTGTATCATCGTTAATTCTCTACGTCGGCCTCATCGTAATCCTCAGTCTTGTCCTCGTCCGATTCGCGATGGCATGTGTATTCAACTGGTTCCTCTCTGCTAGACTAGCCGGCCCTCCCGATAGCATGGACCTAAACCGCTCAGCTATCAGTCCAGCAGTCATGCCGGAAGGCGCCAATATCTCCGTCGACAATAAAACCGGGATGGCTCCTTGGGCAGGTGCCGGCAGTTCCAAGAAACCGGCAGCACTCCGCAAGACGTCCCGACCCCCTATCGCAGCCTCAATATCTCCTCAGGAACCCAGTCAAGTCATGAGTTTAGCACAGATCGGGGCTGAGCTATTCGCGGTATGCTTAGTGACATGCTACTCCGAGGGCGAGGAGTCTATGCGCACGACGCTCGATTCGATTTCTCAAACAACATATTCCGACCACCGAAAACTCATTCTCGTCATTGCCGATGGAATGATTACTGGAGCAGGAGAGAAAAGGAGTACTCCAGATATCTGTGTTAGCCTGTTGAAAGCTGACCCACGGTTCGGAAATCCCGCACCTATGAGTTACCTTGCTGTTGGTTCTGGGGCCAAGAGGGAAAACCGTGCAATGGTTTACGCAGGTCACTACAGTAAGCCTTCTGTTTATGGAACCTTCACTTGATGCGACCTGACACTTTCATTTGCACAGCATGCGCAGGTCGTTGTACTCCTACATTGGTGATTGTCAAGTGTGGAACAGAAGCCGAGTCAACCGACAAGAAACCTGGCAATCGTGGCAAGCGGGATAGTCAGCTCATTCTGATGAATTTCTTCTCTCGAGTCACCTATAACGATCGCATGACTCCACTCGACTTCGACATATTCCGTAAAATGCATGTGCTTATGGGCGTAACTCCTGACTTCTTTGAAGTCTGCTTGATGGTACGACAATGTCGCCCGCTGTTACTTGATAGCGTCTCATGTTTGACAGGTCGATGCAGACACTAAAGTATTCCCCGATTCGCTCAAATCCTTGGTAAACTGCATGCACCATGACCAAATGATCATGGGTGTTTGTGGAGAGACCCGGATAGCCAACAAACGAGCATCATGGGTCACGGCTATTCAGGTGTTCGAGTACTTTATTTCTCATCATCTTGCGAAGGGCTTTGAATCCGTGTTTGGCGGTGTTTCTTGCCTCCCAGGCTGCTTCTCGATGTTCCGATTGAAGGCTCGTCGGAATAGTGGTGATGATTGGATTCCTCTCATCATCAAGCCCGAGATCGTCCGCGAGTATAGCCAAAGCGAAGTTTCAACTTTACACCAGAAGAACCTTCTATTGCTAGGAGAAGATCGCTTCTTGACAACCATTCTTATCCGCGCATTTCCCAACCGCAAAATGATGTTTCTCCCCCAGGCTCGCTGTCGTACTGTTGTCCCCGATACATTCCCTGTCCTTCTATCACAACGACGCCGTTGGATTAATTCGACCATTCACAATCTCATGGAGCTTGTCCTTGTACGCAACCTCTGTGGTACATTCTGTCTGAGCATGCAGTTTGTTGTATTCATGGATCTTCTCGGAACTGTCGTCCTGCCGATAGCCATCGGGTTGACTTATATGCTCATCGTCAGCATGATCATACATCCTGCGGTCAACTTTCAAGAGGCAATTCCGTTAATATTGTTGGTTGCCGTGCTTGGTCTTCCTGCTGTCCTGATTTTGATCACGACACGGAAGATCGTTTATGTATTTTGGATGTTGATATACCTTATTGCCCTTCCTGTTTGGAACTTTGTATTACCTGTTTATGCCTTCTGGCATTTTGATGATTTTTCGTGGGGCGAGACGAGGTTAGCATTTTCTTGCTTTGCTGGCTTATGCGTACACGGTACTGATTACTCATAACAGGAAAGTAGAAGGAGAGGCAAAAGGCGAAGCCCATGGGACCAGTGATGCCGCCATCAGTGGATTGTCTGTACCGCTTCGCCGCTGGGAAGACTGGGAGCGATCAAGACTGCGCAAACTCAAGCGTGAAGAACGAAGAAGGAAAGATATGGAGCGCCTCCATCCGGGCGGATTCATCACCAGCGAAAACGATCTGCTAAGCGTGCGAGGAGGAAGTCAGTGCGAAAGCTCTGACACGCAGTCGGTTGCTTCATCGGATGATGATCACTGGGGTCAACAGGTTGGAGGATACAACGAGAGTAGTGCACAATATCCTCCTCCACCCGTGGGCCTTTATGACGTGGCCGTTGGACAAGGAGGGATGGTTGGCGATGCTCAATTAGAAGCAATGCTGGATGCTGGGTTCGACGAGGAGTCTCCGAATCCCTCTCCTGCACGCACACCAATGTCCTCGGTGCGCCGTCAGTTATCCGACAACCCATCCCAACAACATCTGATGGGCTATGATGTCATGTCACGTTCCGGGTCTCTTGGGAGCTCTCAAACGCCATCGACTTCAACCTTCTCCGTTGCTCCCCATCATCGGAATGTACACGACTATCATCAACGATCGAAAGAAGCTTATGGACCCCTTGGACCATTAGACCCGGGAGAGAAAATTTGAACGGACGCCCAAATACACTGCTTTCGATCTATGTTGATATTTCTTGCCATATCCTTCATCAAGATGTGCATATTGACAGTATTCGGTAGATTTCACCTCTTGTTGTACAGTCTTGTGGATCTTTGTTACTTGGTTTTAATGACGGGCTAGATGCCTAGGAAATCGAGCTGTAGGAACTTTGACTGCTATTCTATGTTTCCTGCAATGACTATGCAAACAAAATACAGATGGTATTGAAATGCTACGGTGAATCGTGCCGCTTTGCTGCTCTAGCAAAGTAACAGCATAGAAAGAGCACCTCATCATCATCGTCTTGCACTTGGCCCATATGGTCTGGGTTTGGGTCATGTCCTCGCTTCCCCTGAGTGAGCCCAGCTGGTTCTACCGCAGGCTCCATATGGTCAACATCGCCATTAGGTGCATCCTTCTGCGCAGAGAGGATGATAAAGACGGACCCTTCAAGTAAGAGATTCAGATGAGCTCACCCGGACAAGCCAATGGAAGCGACTCTTCAGGCGAGTCATCCCTCCCGGTATCGGCGGACCCGATTCTTCTCCAAGAAAACCACGTTTCTGCTTCCCCCGCTTTTTCCACAGGTCCTTGACAACAGTGGAGTCCGGCTCCGTCTGGACTCCACGAGTTTGCTTGACGCCCGCTATTCGTGGGGATGGTGGACGATGTGACCTCGGGAGCTGTAATATCAAATAAGAGCGTAAGAAGAGACGAGTGATGCCGTTCGACTTACTTCAAGGATGGAACCTAACAAACTGTTCGGAGAAGGCGGTAGCGGCACGAGGGTCGGTGAAATGAATGGAGGGGCTGTGTTTCCCTCGTGCTTCGAATCCGTTGCGGGCTGAGAACTCGTTAGGACGGTCGGGAAACTTGGAAACAAGAACGACACACCAGAGGGGAAGGCTCGGCTCTGGGTAATGGAGGAGGAGTCACGTCCTCTGAGGGTCGACGAATTACATTGGCATCCCACAGCCATATTCGGAAATCACAGCACCCGCCCACGAGGTATCGACCATCGGAAGAAAATGCAACACAGGAAACATCATTGGCGTGGCGGAGGAGGGGGCCGGCGACTTTACGGGTGTCGAGGTTCCATACTTGCATGACAATGTGAGGGCCAGCGGTAGCAAGGAAGGCGCCGTCGGGAGATATGGCGATGGAGGTGACGATATTTGCATGGGATTTCATGGGCTCCCCGACCTGCTCACCGGTGATGACGTCCCAGACGCGCATTGTACCATCATCGGATGCGGTGACGAGTTGTTGACCGTCGGGGGTGTATACGACGCATCTCACATCGTTCTCGTGGCCTTCCATAGGGCCAAGTAGCATCTGGCCAATGTCAGAATCACAGATGCGGGCTGTTTTGTCATTTGCAACGCTGGCGATTTCGAGACCATCAGGGGAATAAGTGAGGGCATACAGATTGCCATTGTGTGATCTGAAAGGGCCAGCGACTAAATCGCCTGTATCTGTGTCCCATATGCGTATCGTATTATCTCCAGTGGTGGCGATCCGTCGCCCATTTGGCGAGAACGTGACACACCAAAGGCCAGAGGCATGTCCTTCCACGGGCTCATACATGAGTTCCCCACTCGCCACCCTCCAAACCCGCAACGTTCGATCCTCCGCGACACTGGCAATCTTTTCGCCGTCAGGCGAGACGGCGACGGAGCGGACTACATCTGTATGACCGGTGAACGGGTCCCTTGTTTGCAAGCCCGTTTCGAGGTCCCATATTCGAACTGTGTTGTCCCATGAGGAGCTGACAATGCGACGATTATCAGGGAAGAAGGCGACACATCTGACGGTGTCGGTGTGGCCGACTAACGTTCGTAGTGGGCGGACGTGTTCTGCTCTCCGGAGGCGTCCAGCCGAAGATAACATTCTGCATAGAAAAGTCAGCGAAATTTTGCCTCGAGGATGAAAGCAGACTCGGACCAATTCGGTGAGGAAATGGTGGAAGGTGAACGAGGCCCGTTTGATCGGACCGTAATGGGACTACCAACGTGGGATTGGTACGGTACCACCACTGAGCTGTACATAAAACACGTCTAGGATTGTCGATCTTTTTGATAGGCAGATATTGATCATTCCTCAGTCGCGGTCGCCGACGACGTGTTCAACCTTGTTTCACTTCCGCCAGTCGTCTGTTGTACAGCATTTTTGGGACTTTTTCTTCCCGCCCTCGGCCTGATCTTCGACTCCAAATTCTACACTCATCCCCGTCGCTTCGAATGGGCGTAGCGACCGCTCCACGTAGGGGCGTATGGGAGCCTCTCCCACTCATCGTGTATGGCTATGCCGTCCATCCACTTTCCCCATCCAAGCGCGATACCCGCATATCGAATCGTCGACCCATGTCCACAATTACCGAGGGCTCAGATGGCGATGTCGGCGGGCACAGGGATGTCGTCTCTCTCGAGGTCGGCGACGAAGTGTACGCCTTCGAGAAATACACTCCCAGAGCCAAGGAGGTCGAGGGCGTCTGGTATCGCGGGTGTGTCGCCAGCATTCTGAGACAACCATATCATCACACTGAGGCCCATCTCCAGATACGTCGTGTGTACAGCACGTCGACCACCCCCTTTGACCTGGTCTGATCCTTCCACTTCCACTGCCGCCAAAGTACCACTCCGAGCCGACGAACCCCAACAAGTTTTCATTGGCATATTTCCTGCATCCCACGTCTACGCTCGCGACGAGTTATCAGACGCAGAAGGTCGCCTGCCTGATCTAGTTACATCGCTAACCAGTAACCCAAGTCCTGCCAACGGACAACACCCGAATGGAGCATTCCACGTGGCCGAGTATCTCACTCAGTGGAAGCGCGAACGTGCCAACTCTGGCCCAGACCATCCCCATCGAGAGCGTGACCGCGACCATACAAAGGAGAGGGACCGTGATAAAGACGATTTGGAAGACGAGCGCAAGTCATTCAAACTTCCTCCGCCTCCCGACCAAGCCAAGTCGTCCCGTGCTGCCGTTACAGTCTACCCCGCCAGCATCTATTCGGCTGCTCCTTCTGAAGAAGTATTGAAGCCACTCCCTCCCAGACCTTCTCTCAAATCTGGAGACGACACTGCATCCGGCGCGACACAACCTATCATCGACGAGGTCGCATCGGCACTGAGAGAATGGCATAGCTTAATGTTTCAGTATCTGGCGCGAAGACAATATGCGCTGTTTCATATGGTTAAATCTCACATCGAAGCCTTACACCTTGGTCGAAGGCAATTGCTCGCGCAAACGCTCAGCGTCGAGGAAACAATTGCGCTGAGGAGAGACTGTGTGGCAAGGCTAGTGACCGGGAACATGGTCCAGGATTTGGATATCATTGTCAGGCATCCTACTTGGGGAGCACTTGTTGCTGTCGATGTAGAAGGCGAGGTCGATCCGCGAAGCTGGGTTAGTGCTGTCAGGATGTATGCTATGCAAACTGCATTGGCGTACATGGCCGTACCAACAGATCACCTTAGCCTCTCAAAAAACACGTCGGTGGAGTATTATACATCTTCAGTGCCAATCCCCACTCCGGCACATTCTGCTTTCCCCGACGTCACTCGTTCCCGTAATTCGTCTCGTCTCGTTGGGTCTCTCGCTTCTCCGACTTCCTCCGGTGGCGCTAGCGCGAAACTATCCCCTGCAAAGTTTTATCACATATTCCTCGACCTGCGAGCTTTCGTCGCCTCCTTCTGTGCACCAGGGGAAGTGGCCGAACTCTTTTTCTCCATCTACAAACACTCGGATAACCCGCGATTCGTGACGGAAGAATGTTGCGTTGTATTGAACCACAACGGTGTTCTTGCTCGAGAAGGCGGTTCAACGATTCGTGCCCACACACTCTTTACCGATATCGCACAAAGCGACGCACAGGATACTCTGTTTCTAGTCTGCCGGATTGTTCGCAATGGTGCCATGAAGATGGCCTCAAGTATCAGCTCTGGCGTGCCTGGCGCGGATGGTAGTAGACGAAGACCATCGGAGTCGTCAGTTTCCCTAGTTGAATCACCAGGGACGGTTCGTACACCTACTACGCCACTCAACCAAGGATTTGGGGAAATCGCCAACTACCGTCGTCCATTCGGTTGCGCGGTGCTTGAACTGACACAGTTGAGCAAGATGGTGGCCGAAGGATCCAACGTATCCCCAATACGCGAGCACACAATGCCGATATACGTTCCGGTCAACGAGGCATTGTTCTCGATGCTTCATCAGGATGTCATCGCAGGCAACTCCAGAGAATACGAGAAATCGCCCAGGTGCCACCTATTTCTCTGAGCGTATTCAGTAACTGACAACTTCTCAGGGCCGAGATGCTAGCAGTGTCCGTTAAGATTTTCCACGGAGATGCGTCGACAATCATCAGAGAAAACATGTGTCTTCTTCAGGATGTCCCTCTCACCCTTCGTCTCGGCTTCCCTGATGTCGTATTCCCGGGTGACGTCCGTAACGAGCTGTACATTAAACTCTGGTCCGGAGAGTTCCCCACCTCTCATCTGCAATCCGCCCGTCTCAGCATGGTCAATTTTGCTCGTGCCGGACCACCTGCTCAGAATGTCCAGGTCACCATTGAGGTTCGAGATTCCTCTGGTGCTACAGTGGAGAATGCCATCTCTCTAGGAGCTGGCGAACCACCGGTGACACAGTTTCACTCAATCGTGTTCGCTCGTAACAATCAGCCAACATATGGCGAACTCATCAAACTTCAGTTGCCTCTCCACGGCGTACCCGACTGGCACCTGTTTTTCACATTCAGAAACAGGACTGGGAATCGTGCCTTGGGGCCGGAGCGGACGTTCGCATTCGCATTCCAGCCCCTATTCCCGGGAAAAAGTGCGTTCTTAGAGGATGGTAGCCATACCTTGGTGTTGTACAAAGCCGACAGACTGAGCCAAATTACACCGGACATGTATCTGTCGTCGTCGCCCTGGGTTTTGTCCAGCCAGCGCCCGGATCAAGTGACAGTTTCCCCTGATCTCCAAAGGCTCGCCCCCCCGCTCCGCGACACCCTTATCATTCGATCTTCTCTATGTTCCACCAAATTTACTCAGAATCCTGTGTTGCTCAGTCTTCTCAAGTGGGAACAAATACAAGACAAGGAACTTCTCTCTACCGTACTCAGCAAGTTCACCTTCGTTGGCGAGGGCGAAATCGTCAAGTTTCTGCGCAACATCTTCGATTCGCTTTTCGGCATTCTTGTCTCTCAAACGAACCAATCTGGGGAAATGGACCATCTTGTATTCAATGCCCTCGTGACGGTGCTCGGGATTGTCCAGGATAGAAGGTTCAGCAACTTCCAGCCCGTTTTGGATGTCTACATCGAACAACATTTCAACTGTGCAGCCGCGTCCTCTCACATGATGAGGTCGATGGACAGACTCTTGAAGAATCCCGCCGGCACAGATACAGCATCCCCTCTCAGAGCGGCACTTAAAGTATGGCATTATATCTTCAAGTTCATCACTCGTGCACGAGAGTTGCAGAAGTCCACAGAGCTTGGGATGTCAGGTGGCGCAACCGCCGAACACCTCGAAGCGACATTCAAGAAGGAGGTTCGGACACATTTGACGGAGGTCAATCGCATGATGGCAACCACCTCCCCGCTGTCTATCATCGGCACCCAGACCATCGCCTTACAACACTTTACGTCTATATTACCCGAACTTGCCAAAATGCTTCCGACCATCGAACTCGTCACCGTCGTAACAAACTTTGCGAATGCGATATCTAATGCCAAGGGGAAAATCATCATTTGGCGGCTTATTATGTACTTACAGATCGTGAAAGGATTCTTGTTCGACGACCCCCAGTCACGAACTCTGCTCGTTCAGGCTGTAGTGCTCTGGATCAAGCCATACTTTGGTCGTTATGACGAGTTCACGCAGACGCAGCCAGGGGATTCGGACAGTGCCAAGGATGCATCGCGTATCAGTTGGATGGAGTCAGTGCGGTTGTGTGTGACCATTCTTGCTGTGATGTTGGATAAGCTCCAGCAGCAACTGGTTTCCTCGACGGTACTCTCGGATCGTATTTTGTTCAGACAAGAGCAAGACAACGTAGAGTACTTACTCATGCTATTGCCAAGGTGAGTCTGATCGTTTGTACGTAATTTATCTGACTTAGTTCTTCCCTAGGCTTTTAGATTCGTACCGAGAGTTCCAAAGTCCTGCAAACCTCCGTGCCATCGAGCGTACAAAGACGCCTGCGACCAGCACTGCTGTAGTGCCTGTAACGTTCCCCGAGTCTTACCCATTCTCTCTTATAACATCACTACCCAATTCATCTGGGAACTCTACCAGCGCACCCAGCGTTACCGAGGAACACAATATATTCAACCCCGGTTTGGGAGAGACCTCGATCGTTTTCCTTGCTCTCGTTCTGTCCGCCCCTACGAAGCATATATATAATTTCCTAGAGTCGAGCTATGACATCGAAGGAAAGGACAATTTTGCCGCACTTCTAACACAGTTCTTCACAGTTGCCACGTCGATCCTTGACAATGACGCGTGGCCGAGCACGTGGTTGAATGTGAACATCTTGGCGCACAAGGTGTTGATCAAAATGATGGATCCAGTAGCAACTCTTTTGAAAGGGGTTTTCATCCCTCCACCCTCGGCCGCCGAACAGTTCAAGTCCGAACTTTGGCGTAATGCGTTCCACATGCTCTTCAAGCTTCTCTCGTCTGATCAGCTCGTTATTGAGGATTTCACTGCCCAGGTGCGTGTTCCGAATTCTGCTTGATACTAGCTGATTTTTGGCATAGAAACGTCGTGCTGTCTGGCGGCTTGGTGGTGATATTCGAGGTGAAGGTGCCGAGATATTGTTACGTCTCTGGGAAGCCCTTATGTGGCCCGAGACTTCTGACGCCGAAACATCACAGGGGGTGAGTACTTGATCTCCTTCACCGGTCCCGTTACCTATTGTTTTCCAGGGTTACCAATCAGTGCTTAGCCCTCTCATTGGACAAATCGTGAATCTGTGCCTAAGTCACCATGACTCGTTGCGCAACAATGCAGTCGGCATCTTATTTGGAATGTTTATCTCGGAATACCAGCAATTTGGCCACTTCGAACAAATCGAGAACGAATTAGTGAAGAAGCTGGACTCGTTATTCATGTCCCAATCAAAGGGCGACGATATCTCGCGCGCCTTCTTCATTGCACACTTGCGGCAATTGTTTGACTCAGCTCAGGTGGACGACTCGCTCCGGGAAAGAGTATCAACCTTTTTGGACTGTGTAGACGCATTCCTCAAACTCTTGCTGAGCCTTAGAAGTCTGCCCGAGGGCGAAGAATTTGCCGACGATCGAGTTATTGCCACGGTACGTCAACCCCAAAGTAACGACAAATATCTTCCTGACGGTCCCAATAGCTCAGGTTGATGAACTTCATTCGAGAGATAGGCCGCGAGGAGATGTACATCAAATATGTGCACCAGCTCGTTAATGTAAGCGGAAGCACGGCTTTTATTTCGTGTTCCCTAATCCTTTTTTTCCATTAGGCCCACTTGCAAGCTCAGAATTATGTGGAAGCTGCGCTCACTCTCAAGCTGCATTCTGACCTCCATGAATGGGATCTATACTCCTTCGTCCCCCCTATGGAAGACCTTGGATTACCCCAACAATCTCAGTTCCACCGCAAAGAGACTCTTTGCCTCTTGATTCTTGATTATCTCGGTCTGTTTGATAACTCTTAAGATAACTCGGATTGTGACTAAATTACCGCAGGTAAGGGGAAAGCATACGAGAACGCGATTGATATATGCAAAGAGCTGGTGAAACAACACGCCGAAGTGACATTCAACTAGTATGACTGACATTTTACTATTTCGCTTGAATGGTACTCAAGCCCGCCATTCTAGTACCCGTTTAGCGGAGATCCTCAGACACCAAGCAACCCTGCTAGAGCACATTATTACTGACCAGCGCTACTATCCGGACTATTTTCGTGTGGCATTCTTTGGCGAGTTCCCGGATGCGATCCGTGGCAAACAGTTCATTGTACGTTTGCGTACATCGTCATCCTTGGGGTTTCATTGATCACCTGCCATTGTCCAGTATCGAGGTTACGAGTGGGAAAAGTATGGAGCATTTTGTGAACGAATGCTCAACAAACACCCTGGGTCCCAGTTGTTGAAGACACCTGGAGACCCACCTGTCGATGTTCGGTTCGGTTCAGACCAATATATTCAAGTGACTGCAGTTTCTCCGGAACCAAACCGCACGTTGCCAATCTTTACCTGCCCCGACGTGCCTCCGACGATACGCGGATACTACGAACATAGGCAAGGAATTTTTGCACGTTTATCGGCGAACTTGTACTGAGTTCTCGCCGTAGCTCGATCAATGTTTTCAGCAGTACTCGACCAATTACCAAAATCGACCGAGACGGTAACGAAGAAGTGTGGCTTGAGAAGACATCCTACACGACCGAGCAGGTTTTCCCTACTGTCCTCCGCCGATCCGATATTACGGAGTGGGAAGTCGTGGAGATCTCGCCAGTGGACCACGCGTATAATGAAGTGGAACAGAAAACCCGGGAGCTTGATTCTTTGCATTTAAGATACTCGGCGCTTGCAAAGACTGCGGATATCTTCTCTACTAATGCACTCTCCATGACATTGAACGGCTCCGTAGACCCTTCTGCAAACAGCATCCCTGGGTATCGGGAAGCATTTTTCAATCCCACGTACATCGCTCGGCATTCGGAAAGGGAGGAACAAGTCGAGCGGTTACGGACTGTGATTGATGATCACGTAAGTCCGCAAAGATGTCCTCCGAAATGCAATCTCTGATAATTGGATTAATTTCCGTTAGGTTCGTGTTATAGACAGCTGTCTCAAGCTGCACGGGGAAATCTGTCCGCCAGAGATGCTCCGCTTCCACCAAACCTTGGAAGAGCTCTTTCGGAAAAATTTTGCTGAGGAGATTGGGCGTATAGGGGCGCAAGGCGGATTTGAGGACGTCCCTCCCCAGTCGTACACACGCGTCAATGATCAGTCGTCTCTTCCCGAGGACGCGTCGATGCAAAAATCATTGTCGAGCGGCCAATCCAGTTTGCCTGCGCTCTCGCTAAGCGCGACAGTCCCTCCTCAGCCCGTGTCGCCGTTCTCGTTTAGAGAGCCGGGGCCGGACACACTTCCTATGAAGCGCACCCCGCTGCAGCTGCATGCTGCCCACGTCGCTCGCCATGGTATCAACGGTGTGTCCACTGGGTGGCGTCATCAAGATACCGTGGGTAGCGAAGGAGGCACGCCATCTCCGCGTAATTCGATGATTACCGTTGGCAACGCCCCGTCTGTAGCCGGTCCTTCTGGTGCATCGATAGTCACGTCTACCGTCGGCAGCATTAAAGGTCGCTTCTCCCGATTTGGGAGCCTCAGGTCCGGTCGCAGGGGGTAATCAATGCGGGGCCGGTGCGATGCCTTCTGGCAAGGATCGTCAATGCTGTGGATATTGTCGTTGTCCTGACAACCTCTTATCTGATACCTCGAAACTATTCCATTCATGTAATATCTACAACGTATAGTACAATAGTCTTTTTTTTCCGCTTGAATACTCTCCTGTCTCTCGTTTGAAATATCTACCTGAAATTGTTCTAATTTTGTTCATACTCCCGACGGAATATTAGGTACATCTGCTCAAGTTACATGACAGGAAAACGAAAGTGGTAGCGGTATTGCGCTATCTGCAAACTGTACATAGGAACCATAGGGTGGAGGGGATATCGATACAGCAGGAGGGAGCAAGTTAGATAATAAGTGAGATTTAAACGGCCCAGGTGGCATGAAACACTATGCATGCGGACTCGCTAGTACCGCACTCGGTACATGGTGTTCGCGCAGCGCCTGAAACTCGAGAGAGTCGTACGTGTGCATCGGAAACTGGGACGGAGCATAAATGTCGATCATCTCTGCGGAACTCGACTGACTGTATCCATAAGCGGGTGAGTAGATGGGGTCTTGCGAAGAGAGTAGCATGACGTTGTCCCAGTGATGTTGGGCTTGATCTGCGACAAAGGCAGAGGCATCGCGAGACAGCACGGTTGACGGTTCAGCGGTATACAAGGGTGAGTGAAGAGGGCCCAAGGAAGGTAGCATCCCACAGCCAATTTCTGGTTTTGGATAATAGCTCTGCATGATCCCGGGATCGAGGTAAATGGTTTGCAACTGTTCTTCCTTCAGTGAAGCTCGGTGATGATTCTCTGGTGATGATTCCGGGCTACACTCAGGCGGGAACTGTGCAAACCGAGCGACAGGGGATAATTGAGGGAGGTACATGGCGTCTAGGTGTGATTCTTGTGTTAATTGGGAAGCGTTATCGCCGTATGGTGTGCCAGCTGAAGAGGGTGGGGTGGGCATCTCTTGTGGCAGCATTGTGCTGAAGAACGGAGAGGGAAGTTCGTCCTTGGGCGTACTGGTAGCAGGGGAAGCACACAGGGACTGCGTGAGGTAGATATATTTATTATGGATCAAGTGTGATGATCGGGATGCTGGACTCACGTATTTCGAAAGAATCTTATCGAGCGCATGAGGTAGGAGTTTCCAGTCAAACACCTTTACATCCTTTTCGATTTTTCGTGGCTTCGGGTCAGGGAAGTCCATGATACGCTGGAAGAAAGACTCGAAGCCAGGCCGGGTCTTTGATACGGTGGTCGGACGAAGGCCTTCTAAATTTCTTCGAATACGGTTCTTCTCGTCAACCTCGAAATCGGTATCTACGAGCCGCTGAAGCAAGTGGATGATATCGACAGAGGTCACACAACAAGAGTCCGTCTCTTCGCGATAGATGCACGAGACGACGATGTCATCGGCGTCGTATTCTGCTTGCGAGATACGTTCGGCGGAAACGATGAGTTTGTTGCCGTCCTGTAAGCGTCGGAAGCGAACAAGTCTGCGACCCGCCTGCAATTCTGATTCTTCCCAATCGAAGCAAAAATTGTCGAGCGGGGTGGTAATTTCGAGGATGACGGTTTTAGCACTATCCTCTAAATCGGAGCCCATCTGCCGTGAAGCACGCCTCAGCGCTGGCACGATGGGGTGGGTATGTGGGCGTGACCCCTGGGAAGAGCCATACTCGGAATCGGACGAGGGAGGTGTTTGTGGTTGGCTATAAGGGCTGTGGCGCTTGGAGGAACGTTCCAAGGCGTCACCGGACCGGTGATTAGTGCGGGATGACGGATAGCTAGCTGTAGGCGAGACCGGGGCATACTCGGGCGAGGGGGGTTGGGCAAGAGCGTCTACACAGCCTTTGGATGTTACGTGAGATTGGATCGAGGAAGGACAAGAGAGGCACCCACCGATGTCGTTGTAGACAAAGTCGCCAAAGGTGACGGAGTCGACGACCTGGTTCTGCTCGTCGATGGCTTGGATTGTGAGCGGAACCATGGAGGAGGAGGATCGTTGCTTGGAAAAGGAAGGAGCACGGCCCTGGAGTTGCCAACGGCCGCATCCGGGAGAGTCGATCTCGTGTACCTGTGTGCTCACGGCACGACGTCCGACGACGAGACGGATATGAATGCCGAGTGCGAGATCGGCCTTGCAGGAGAAGTTGACGGAGATGGGGCTGCCTTGGTCGCCCTCTCCGGGGGCATAGTTCATGACCCAGAGGAGGTCTGCGCTGGAGCAAGCGAGGCGGGCGGGGCGACTGCAGGGGTCGCGTGGGTTGATGTTCTGACCGGCTGTGGTGAGGGAGTGTTGGAGCAGGGACATGCTGGGGATGAGGGGGGACGAGGAGGAGAGGGGGGTGATATGGAGGGGGCGAGGGACTGGATTTAAATTGGACGGGGGGTATGTCGATCGGGTACGAAAGCGGGTCATGTGGCAAGTACTATGCCATACCAAATGAATGTCTAGTAAGTTCACAATGTGCTTTGTCATTGCCGTTTTTGTTTCAAACAAGAGCATTGAATTCGATTCCCGTCGATCGATGCGATCTCGGAACACAATCTTGATCAAGAAGTGGGTCCCCCCCTCTTCCCCATTCAAAGATCGGCCGGGGGTTACCATTCGTTGATATAACCAAGAACGCGAATTCTTTGACATACTATGTCATCGCGGAGTACAAATAAGGCAGTGCCCTCGTCTTCAAGCCTAGGCCTAAACAAAACGAGAAATCTCTCTTCCATCAAACGTAATCAGGAACGCAACAAGCATCTCATTCCACGTGCTAATCTAACCCCCCCCTCCTCTGCTTCTGTCTCTCTTTGTTTCTTCCCATCGGCAAAATACCGGCATATCCCGACCGGAGCGACACAACCGCCGTCCGCTCCGTACAGGCAAAAAGGGGTTAAATGACGCCGAGCGCTAGAATGCAGGCGGCCCCGCGGCGCATCGCAATTCAACGTTCCACCCCAGATATTATTGTACATACACGTCCTCAATTGTACAGACAAGTGGCGTGACGTGGCTCCCAATGCCCGCTTCCATGATCCGCCCCCTCTCTGGCTGTCGCCCAGTCCTGTGCTCGCTCGTCCGGACTGTCCGCATCATGACTCACCTTTGCCCCGCTCCCTAGCCCTCCTTCGCTTTCCTTTATCACCCATAGCCTTGCGACGGGCGGGATATGTCCCTCTGCTGACAGTACCCGCTGACAATTCGTACAACGGTCCACAAATAGCCCTCGGTAGGACACCAGTACGCTCTACCAGATCAACGTCAGTCACATCTCTCCGACGGTCCGAATTTCCTACCATCATGACTTGAACCGGTACCCGTGGATGCGACAGTACCATCTTCGTAATATACTGCGACAGCCCTTGAAAGGCTAAATAGCCCGACTGTTCGTGCGGCAACTTCTGCTTGTTTATTCCACACGTCGGAGTATAAACGTCAGCAAACATGACGGGCGAACCGAATGTCAAGACCGACCCTTTCCCTCGGACCGAAGGCAGTGACGCCCTCCACGATAAGCATGCCGTCCACGTCGGTGAATATGAGCGACATGTATGCGGTCAACACATCCGGTATGATAAAGCGCAACACTACAGGGCTCGTAAGGCGTCTTCCCTGTGCTTTCCATCCACCACCGTTGGCCTGGTTGGCTGATCCTGTCTTGAGTTCGTCCCGGATCGCCCGTGTTCCTGACCAGATCGCGAGCTTGCACTTGGGCAACGCGCCGTCGTTCCCTCGGTTAAATTCGCGTACAAACTCGACCAACGATTCAGCACGCATCGGCGCCGGATCATCTTCAGGAGGCGCAAAGAGCGACGACGATCGCGGTGGTGATGGCACGTAAGGTTGTGGAGAACCGACCGGCGATTGGGGCTGTCTGCGAGGGGCATTTCGACCACGTATCCCCAAGGACGGTGTGCACACGTACTTTTGTTTCCGACTCTCCCTGCGGAAAGACAGACCGAGCTCGCTTTGATCTGCGTCCTCGCTAGCGCATGCTGCCCGCAAGGCCTCCTGTACCTTGTCGGAGCGGAGCACCTCTTGAAAGTCCTTCAACGTGCGAAAGTCGTGAGCGGGTGTGGCGTTGAACGTGGCTGCAAATTCCCGGTCGATGGTTGGGTCGAACGAAGGAGGGAAATCGGCCGACGGTGGTCTGAGGAGCATCGTCGGCACATGTCGCAGGGCTTGGAGGCGATCGTGTAGGTCTGTCAACGTCTGAATGCGATCTTGGAGGCTCGGTGGAGGTGGTACGGGGTCCGAAGCTGCTGTCGCGGCGTCTGGGGTCGCTTCTGACCCCAGCGGCGGCACCATCATGGGATTGGTATAGGACTTTGTTTGGTTGGCCCACAATGATTTCTGTGCCAAGTGGCTGCGCAAACGACCCTGAATTACGAGGTCTTGCCAAAACGGTTGAGCATGAGGCCATGACGACGGCGGCGTCGCACGCTTGCTAGAGCTGCCTGTGACTTTTCTGGTCTCCGGCGTGGCGCTCAGCTTGGAATGGCTGCGTCCTCATCACAATAACATAACCTTCGAGCTGGATCAGTGCACCTGCCACGGGCTTCCCTCAAGTCGCCAGCCGCCACTGCACCGTGACCTCCCAGAGGTGCATTTTGAACATGGTACATACATTGATTGCCGGTAGGCATAGGCACCCTTGGATCGTGGGTTTTTTTGTTGCCAGCTTCCCTTTCCAGCATCATCTCCTCTCGTTCCTGGTCGTTCTCCGTGGGACCCCTTCCCCTGATCAGGATGTAGTTCCCCCGTCATCCTGAAGGGCACTTCATGACCGATTTCATTACATTTAAGCGTTGCTGTCAACCGTCCTGATCGGACATAAATTACTTCTTCTCATACCTCTGGAAAGCATTCGCAGTCGAGTGTTCCAACGAGGTGTTAGCAATGACTGCAGGCTCTCGGCTAAGCTCCCCGACTGATGCGGTGTCCAAGTCCGATGCTCGATGCCGAAGATACGTAAACGTACTCCATCCGATTTCGTCCGATAAGCGTTATCTTTGCCTCATCTTGACCAATCCTCACGCCACCTTTTACATATCTTACACTTGCCTGAAGTACTCCTTCGTGAGATCGACCTATTCCAGTCCTCCCCTGGACCCACAACACGACAATCTCGTCGTGGGCGTATGCCCATGTGGTCATTTATGGACAGCTGAAACAACGACAATAAAAATACCATGAGGCTGAAGTACAAGCACGCATACTCGCCAAAAACGAATTAGATCGGATCACCGCCAGCGATGATCGATTAACCGCCCCGGGACTCCATGTTCACAGGATAACGAACCGTCGGGGTATGTTTGCACGACAGCAGTGATGTAAGTCAGGAGAACACTAGGTTCCGTCGTTCGTCCCATGAGAGGCAGAAAACCAATGAAAACCAAAGTGCCTATATTGCCAGACGTAAAGGCTAAAAGGGGATGCCGTCGTGGTCACAACCCACAGGATTTCTACGGGATCCCATGTCTTCAGGATATTTAGTTTATGGCAGAAGTGACAAGCAGCACTACCTGGAAGGAGTGCATTCAAGGCTTCATCCGTAATAAATCCATCTTACCATCCGGAGATGCCAAAAGCCGTGGACAGGGACAAGGTTTTGGAGGCCCTAGTGATAAATCAGTCGTGCTACCACCGGGGCCAGATTGCCAAGATGGGAAACATTCAGCATACAACGAAGCGATTACTCATTTTTGTCAAAACGTACATTTTCACTCGAGATCTTGCTCGACAGACTTGAGCATGTGCACAGTACTTCAAGCAATAGCTGTCAGACTACGCCGCTGATATGATATATTTTACGCATGCGATTGCGACGCCACCGCCAGAAATGCAACACAGCGGGGGCTATTTAAGTTCTGGCATGCAGTCGATGATTTTGAATTACATGCGACTTGAGCTTGAACTCTCTATTATCTGCGCCGCATCAATGTTATGCCAATCACCATTCAGTCAGAACTCGGACCCATACTAACCATGCTCAGTGTCCATTCCTCAAACCCAAGATGTGGGCGCATTGAGCAGATTTGATACGCTTGATTTATCTGACAACATTGTACGGTCGATACCAGTGAAATCCCCATTTGACTGCTCACCGAATAGTCCCGTGAGAATACTACTGCCATAGAAGTTTGAAACAGAGGATGTCCAACATGATCGGAGTCACTGCACAAACCATCGGGACGGCCCGTCGGGCGGGAGTTGTAGCAGGCTCTGGGTATGAATGTTGGAGGTGGTGACAGTAGAGCGTATTCAGGGTGTTGTTGGCAGGACGGCCGGTCCAGGTACGCCGTGCGGAGTCGACTCGGTTCCAGGGGTCGGTTATTCAACAGCTCCTTCAAACTGAACATCACGTCAGCACGTGGCCTACGCTATCACCAGTAGGTCAGAGCACCATCAACGACAAACTGCTCGACTCGGGGTGGTCAGGACAACCAGATGACAGCTACCCTCGGCCACCAGAAAAAATCGCGTAGCTTGGCATTTCTTTCTCTGGTCATCCTGATCGGACCTGAACTCAACTTTCAAAATTACGGTTTCCGTCGACAAAGTAAGAAAAGATACGTACCGGTGGGTGGGGCGGTGTCTTCAGTGACAGTATTATGTTTTCTGCACAATTCTAATTCGACTCGATAACAGCATGGCATCCGTTTGTAGTAGTCAGCGTCACCGCTGGCTGCATCTTCACAATGGATTTTAAGCTCTAGTTGAACGTCGGCAGCCCACATACACGTCTTTTCTCTCTTTCACTATCCGACGACGAGTATAAACGTCGCCCTCTTCTTCTGTCGAGTTCTTTTGAGATAACAAGGTAGAGTTGTTTTTTTTTCAGGTCCAGGCAACCTTTACTCACTATTACCCACATACTTCCCATTGCGGAAAACACGGCGCAAAAACCTGCAATGGGTCCAAAAAGGGTCCAACCTCATCGATCATCCGAGGTCTGCACATTTCCTTGTGTCTACCTTAATCAAGTCTCTGAACTGAACGAGAAATTTCCAATGGGACTGACATTCGCGCCCCAGAAATCTAGTCGATGAATGTCCCGGAAATGAAGCTCTCGTGAAGACTTGAACCCTTAATGAAAGTATTACCCCTGTCGGTAAATAACTTGAACAAACGATCAGACAACCGCTTACCTCGAGAGGAAACTTGGCCCCGAGAGCGGCTGCGAAGCTATTATTCCGTAATATATAAAGTCCACTAAGCCGCGGGGTATGATGGTGAGTACCTGAAAGCTACTTGTACATGTTACGTTGGTATCACAAGCTGGCGTACACATAGGCGCTTTTGGTTATGTTAAGTCCTAGCATCCCGTCTTGTACACGGCGCTGCCAGTTGACTTATTTCAAGCCTGATTGGGCTATTCTCATCGAATAATGGACTCAACTTATTCCGGTCAGGGCATACCGCTTGCGTCATTAGGACGTAATCAAGTGCCAATCTAGCAGCGAAATGCGTATCATCTACTCTTCAGCCATGAGGAGCACCTATGATATTTCGACAAGGTTGTCCCACAAACTAGACCGACTTCCTTCTGAAAGTTCAGATAAGTATGTTATTTCGAGCCCTGTTAACTATCTACGGCCCGTGCCGCGCTCGGGCTGTCAAGTGATAACGTACATACCGTCTTTAAGGAAGTTGTTACGGTTGAAACTAGAGAAACCGGTGTACGCTCAGCCATTCATGGATGAAGCTAAAGACTTGAAATTGATGCACGGCGTAAGCAATAGAGATAAGTTCTCGTGTCTTCTTGTTCCTCTTTTGCGTCGGAGCCGTGCGGTCTCCGATCCACCTTGGAGTGGTTATGTCAACGCTATTCTAGACTCTGCGACCAATCTACGATCGGAAAAAAAATAGTAAATGTTCCTAAGGTGACACTGCGTCTCACCATGGCTCTCATTCCCCCGACACCTCGGCCGACACTCGAAGGGATCTACCCACTTAGACCATAATGGGTTCTTTTGAAAATCACATCACCTGTTTTTGGCCGTGTTATGCCAGCTCACGATTTCATATCATATCGGTACCACTCACTCGCCGAGGCTAGATGTCATCTGGCTGCCAATTCACAAACTTTCAGCTATCCCGACGTGCGCACTCAGGGATATGTTTTCCTCGGCACCATAGTTCACAAGGTAGCGAATAAGTCAAGACTCAAGACCCTGAACTGGCAATGGAGACGAAAGGAGGACTGTTCGCCCATCGGGGGCACTGACCCACAATACATATACCCCGTAGAAGAACAAGGTTCCGTTGGCACACGGTCGTTGGGTCGTAGACTGTGGGCTAGGTATCTAACTCGAAATGTTCAAGCACGGTTACTTGGTGTGTCCGCGAGAATGAGTCAATGAGAATGACACATTGCGTGACAAGAGTGTGACGTCTTTTCTACGCTTGCGAGTGTGGACGGCTTACTGGCAGTGACCCATCACAGGACCCACTAAAACTTTCAATCTTTACGCAACCACAGTGCAACTCCCAACGTCTGCACATTAGGTTTTATGTTACGGTCAGCAGGAAAGAATGTTGCGCTAAACAGGTGCTTTAACACGCCTGCGTCCTTGTCCAAATTTGCTCATACATAGTAGATCCAAACTGCTTTCCGCAAGCACCCCCGGCACACTTTACCTACGAAGCCGTGAACCCGCCCGTCCAGTCGTTTATTTCCGTTTTGCATCCACTGTGACACCCAAGTCTATCACCACTCAGCAGACCGATCATCATGTTCCCCCTCCAGACCCACCCCGGGGAACCAAGAAGATAGAACTCAAACCCGGCCCTGTCAAGCCCACCACGCTCCGTTTACACTCGATACCATCTCGGCGACCATCCCAAGACTCGTCCTCGCCTTCTTATTACCGTCCACCACACCACACCGAACCTCCTAAACCGATGGAATCCTCCCTCAACGCGTTAGCTCTCGCGAAACAGGACATCGTTTCCGCAAGTGAACGTGGCGTACTCGAACCACCCCCGAAAGACGCCACTTCCTTCAAGCGGTTCACCCATCAAGCCCTCCAACTCTTGGTGTGTTCTCACACACTCTCCGAGGACTCAGTTAACGCTTGCTCGTCCACAGAAATTCTATTTTAGGGGTCTCAAGTCCATAAATACCCACAGGAAACAGGCCGCCGTCATCATGGCGCGTGCAAAATCGGGTGGCGCGTTGCCTTCTCGAGCAGAGCAGCGTTTCATCGAAACGTATAGACGGGATATACTCAAGTCAGTCTCTTTTTCGTGGCCGGTCGTGTCTGGCACTCATCACCTTTCTAGACTCGTGCCATTCTTGCTCATCGTCCTTGTTGCGGAAGAACTCGTTCCTCTTGTTGCACTCTATGCTCCCCGCATGCTCCCGTCCACCTGTGTGTTACCGGGTCAACGGGACCGCATCGTATCTAGGGCGCGCAACAAGCAACTAACGGCACTCTTCGGTCACCGTGACATATTTGAAGCCATATATAAAGAGGGTAAGCAGACCGGTTTCGTCCCAGTAAAGAATATACCCAATCCGGGTGCAATATGCAGGTATGATGGTTTGTTTGTCTCCTTACCTCAATCGCTTATCTTTGTAAAGTTTTCTCGGGCTACCTGCGTGGGGTCCTTCTCCCCTTAATACATGGCGGATACGTAGACATTTGAATGCGGTGACCTTGGATGATGACAGGTTGCGCCGTGAGGGTTGTGGTCGGCATTTAACGATCCCCGAGCTCGAGGAAGCACTAATGGAGCGTGGCATGTGAGCTCTCCGTGCTCCTCTTTTGCTATTGTATTTTCATGTCTGACCCATGGTTCAGGATACCGGAATCCGATAATGCTTCGGCGGACGCCATGAGAGCTCACCTCAATTGGTGGCTAGATAGTGTCGAGGTTTTACCAGCAGAGTCCAACCCTGTTAGCAGGCGCTTGTTGATGCTTGGGGTGATTGGCTCGCGAAAATAGTTCATACATTCCCCCACACACACCACGATCGTATTACTTGCACTTGTCTAGCACGAACGACATTGAACCCCCTTGATTTCATTTGTTCAGTTGATTGTAGATCATTCATATAATGTCAACACGACTCACCATCTTTCGTTCCCGGAAAGTTTTTATGAGAATCGCTCTTCGGGGCGCCTTAGTCTACTAGTCGAATAAGCGCCATCCGATCCGACCATCTAATGGCATTGATAACTGATTGATGATGGTAAATAACATTGCTAAAGACATTTGCTATGTCCGTGTCCAGCAAGGCAGACAGATATGAGTGTCAACTACGTGGTAAGTGATTATAGGTTCTAACATACTACTAAAAACAGAACGTGAAAATGATTCACTTTGTCACCGACAAAAACACCCGACACTCTCCAGAGGTCTGGCTCCACGAGCTTCCGTCGCCCGGTGGCGACAGGTACCGCAGAAAAAAAAATTGACCGAGCATTCCAACCCTCACTTGCTTAAAATTTTTTCGTACCCACACCTTGGTCCGCTGGAGACAAGTCACGAGGTTCAAACCGCGGCCGGTCGTACCGGGAACGTGACAAGAGTGACGCGACGCTCGGACTGCACACCCATTCCGCGTGATTCTCCCAGCTTGTCTCCGTGCGTCCGGTCTGCACGTGAAATTGTGGCTTCAGGGGGGCAGCGATGGAGAGCGTTTGCAGCGCGGGAAACTCGAGCTGGTCGAGCAACGTCTCCAGTTCCTCGGGGTCACCAAATTCGAGGATGTCTTTGTCAAGATGGACCTCGAAACAGAGGAGTGACGGCACGACGATCCTGTGATCGTTTTGAGGTGGTAACCGGAAACGAAGCGCATCGCGCCAGAGCGAGAGCGTCAGCACGAGGTGCTGGAGGTTGGGACAGTCTTGGAATAGGAGGGCAAGGTCGAGGGTCATATTACAATCAATAGAGAGGTGTGTTATTTGGGGGAAGATGATGCGGGGAATGAGGTCGATCGACATCCCATCGCCTTTGAATGCGATGCGCCTGAGATTGGGAGCAGAGATAAAGGCAGGCATGTTCGGTTCCAGGGGTTCGTCGATTCGATGGACGGAATGAAGGGAGATGATGACAGAATGCAGTCCTGACAAGGTCGCCCGTTCCATGAAATGGCGCAAGTACGTCTTATTGACATTCAAGTACAGATCCTTTAGCTGAGAGCTGTGGGCAATTGCGAGCTGGAACATGTCAGAGCATAAAGCGCTCTGATCCGAGCCGAAATCGGTGCGCGGAGGGCACGTGATGCTCATATGAATGGGGCGCATCCGGGACCGATCCAGCCACTGCTTGACCATTTTTACTTCTAGCTCGTAATTCCATACGCCACGATCATAGAGCGCGATGGACGACCATAGCTCAGAAGTACCTTGTGCGACGACTCGCCACCGACGACAGACGTGCGTGAGGATTAATGGCGCAGCACGCGCGTCCGGCACGACATAAGGCGTGTCTGGTAGGCAGTGTTGAAATATTTCCTGGAGTACTTGGTCGGGAACAGCACGCAGAGGGCTGAGCCGTGCACGGTGGATGGACATGCGTCGTCGAACTGCGTCGCGTTGACGTTCTAGGAGACGCATTTGAGCCTGCACACGCGCGATGTGCATCTGACATTCTTTGATGTCTTCATTGACTCGTTGGAGTGCGGTGTAGTCTTGAGCGAGTGCATGTTTAGCGGATATGGATTCGGCCACGTGAGGTGGAGACATGGAATCGACCACGTCAGTCTGAACCTCGAGCGGAGGAAGGATATCATATTCATCCATGTTGTCAAGTACCCTTATGGGTGTTCCGATGTCTGACATGACAGTGTAAGATGCTAGAGTAGTGTCAGGTGAGTCGAATTTTGGTGGCGTCTGGAAATGCTTACTGGTATAACAGGCCCAGCAGTAATGATGTTGGGGAAGCAAACTTGAAGGGTCACAAGCAGTCTGAATTATAAGGGAAGCCCACAGCCGTTCTACCTCCTCGGCCGGGCCATCCTGCAGCATAGGCGGCGGGCTTGGCTGATGCAGCGTGCATCAGAATGACTCCACCTAACTCGGTTCATAGCATGGATTACATACATTTTCTACGTGGAACTTGGCTGTCTTGGTTTGCTTGGCCGTGGTGGCACTGGCAATAATGCAATGGAGTTCCAGCACACAGTCGCTGGCGGTACGCGGCTATGTTCGCAAGCAACTTGACGGTAGGGGTTTCTGGCAATGGCCGGGTCATAGTCGGGTCGGTTAGGATATGTCAAATGTCGACAGAGACGGAACAGTTTTCGGAGACAACGTGGGATGTTCCGTAGTGGAGAAGCCTGTTAGACGTGCCGCGTTCGAACTTCGAACTTCGAAATGTCACTAGCGAAGAGCCAAGCCATCCAAGAGTTTACTTACCGTGATTTCCATTTACGGCAACTTGTCATCACTCCTAAGTATGTATCCCTTTTATTCTCATTTACAGCGGGTAGTTGTGTTTTGGCAGTATCGCTCTGATACCTCTGCTAAAAGCATGTACGCTTTCGATCCTAGCATATAAGAGTCACTTGCATTAGTGAAGCTGGAATGGACGGTGTCCTGGTGCTATCGATTACTGCTTTCCGTATCCGGATCCTTACTTGGCATAGCATGAAACAGCTAGTTTGCACAGCCTTCGGCATCCACCTGACTACCCGACGGCCTGCTGACTTACATGCTCAGAATACAGAGTTCACAATACGAGGTCGCCCCTTCAGATGTCAAATCTACGCTCTTCCAACCCTCTGACCCCAGAGGTCACGATCCGTCGCTCATCAAACGCAACGGTACCCCGCCTGCCTGCTTGCTTGAACCCAACGACCGGCCCCGCAATTTCCGTCCCTTCCCCACCCTCCAGATCCCAGACCCATATGGAACCATTGGCCCCTAGACTGACACAACGGCCATCCGCCAAAGAAAGCGCAGAGACGGGTCCCAGGGGTCCGTGAAGCGTGCGCACAAAACTGAGCCTTGGCACATGCGACGAGGAGAAAGGCGGCATGTACAACCGATAGAGTTGGAGTTGTGTCGACGAATGACTCGGCGGAGAGACGTAGGTCGTTGACGAAGAGGACCCGCTGGAGACATCGCTTGATGAATCTTCGTCATCCGACGGGGACGGTTCGGAAGCGTCTCCGGGAGCAAGGACGACCCATTTGCCATCCGTCTGTGTGTCGGCAATCTCCTTGACCTTGCGCCCCCACTGAGCACGCATGGCTTTCAATTTCTCATCGTCTATCCAACCCTGAGAAACGTCAAATGCACGTGCTGAGCGTGTCCTAGCCACAATAAGATTGGCTGAGGGGGGCGGCGATGCACCGGTCGTCCCAGTGAGAGTGGGGGAGCCAGAGGATGAGATGATGAGTTCAGTGACACCAACACTCCAGTGTGCCGGGTATACCGGAATGGCATATGCCAGTATAAGCTTGTATGACGTCGAGGAGGGCATGGCGGAGAGAATCAGAGAGGTTGGCGGATGGCTCGTGAAAGAGCTGAGTGAATGGGTGTGGGTGATTGTGTCCCCACTGAGGTCATATATCATGAGTGTAAACGTGTGGGATAAAGTAACGAGCAATGGATGGTAGTATGCAGCGTGCATGACATGAGATCGATGCCGGGGCAACGGGATATAAGTCAGCTTTGGAGACGGAGAGAACGATAAAGGGTCGTATTCATAGATACTGAACTCTCCTGTCGATAAGAAAGTCGCGAAACGAAGACCATCTTGTTTCGACGCCCTAGATGACGGACGAGACTGGTCGAGGGCTATGGTGGATATTCCCACTGGATCAGTGGTCGTGCTAGATCTGCATTTGAGTGAATGGATGAGATCTAGACGAGATCTGAGCAGGATTGTAGGTTGCTGAGACATCTCTGAGGAAGCAGAGATGATCAGAGTGCCGGCCAGTACGACGTGGGACCTTGGTGTCCTTTCTGCTGAGGAAGGACTTTGAGAGTGTGCGAGTGTCGCTGGAGCACCTCCACCCAAGCTATCTACAGCGCAACGGCCTTTTTAGGGTGGATAAGACAGCCAATGTAACAGAGTCGTCTTGATAGTGCCCACCATTTCTCCAGTTGGAGCTTATGCGGTACATCCACTTCCAGTTGAGACTCACCGAGTCGTCCGCCGGAGGGGATGCACGTGACGGTAGTCCCTTGATTAAGCGAACATCTCCGATTCTGCTGTAAAATCCCCTCCCGCCTCGAAGGCGGGCTTTGCCAAAATCTCTGATGAACAGTATCTTCCAGAGCTGTCGTCAATGCAGAAGCATTACTGATAAGTTCAACTGTAAAAGCAGGAATGTATACAAGTACCTGATTATCACACGCCAGTCTGGAGCAGTTCTGGTTGGTTTCCTGAATGGCGCATAGATCCCTCGCGTTCAGGAATGAGAATATGAAGAGAATGAGTTCGTCATATAGGGCATCATCGAACGACGTGATGACACCCCGTGCTGATGGTGAATGCGCGCCATGATGGCGCTTTGGTGGAGGTAAAGAGACAGGAGATAACTGCCGTTTCACGGGCTTGGACGCCATCGCAGCGATGACGATGAAGGAGACCCTCAACAGGTTCGCTGATGGCAGTGTGGGAATTACGGCCTGCACGGCCCGTAGGCAACTTTTAATTTTAATTTATTAAAAAAACACTGGGGGGTTACAGTACTTGAAGAGCTATTGGAAATGCCAACCGTCCGAACAATCGCGTCGGCCTGTAAACAAAGTTCATGCCGACGAAGTTCGCGTTCATCTAGTAGAATACCTGGGCCAATAGATGTCTTGCTTTACATGACGGCACTGCGCAAAACTCTTGAAGAACTTCCTTCACTGTGGGAGAACTCAAAGTGGCCCTGAACGTGAACGTTAACCTTCGCGATTGGCTCAGTCTTCGAGTTGCGCCCTCTACACAAAGAACAACATGCACTAGACACGTGGTACGCGCTTCCACCCATGTTCTCCACTGCGCATTACAGCACCTGTCCGCAGCTATCTATCCTCCGATGACTAGCTCTTTTCCTGCCTAGTCTCCCTTGTCCACAATGCTTCTTTCGTGATCGGTGCATTCGAGCGTCCGTGACAGCTTGTTTTATCCTCATCTCGGTTCGCTTCTTCCACACTTTCTTGTTCGCCGATCAACATCGTCTTATTCGGAATGGGAACTCGGTGATCAACTTGAAAGCAGGAGTGCATGTCGTAAGCGTCTCCCGAACTGCAAGGGTTGCGCCTTGTCTTCCCGACGATAGCACGTTCTCAGCTGGAAGCAGGGCGATTCACGTATGGGGCACTGTTAGGTTGGAGTAGCCAGAAGTGGGCGTCGTCGCGTACATGGCTGCCAGCTATGCCAACAGCTCGAACAGGCAAGCGGTCTCCTCTTCCTTTTGCGCAGGTACTGCAATAGTACAGAACAATTATAGATCACTTTACGAGTTGCTTTGATGACCCCAAGTACCGATCATGATCGCGCACTCGGGCGGAAATTGTTGATGCGAAACTTGTTCGATCAATATGGCATCAAATTTACGGGACACCAGTGTGTCACTGGGCCGCGAACATCGCAACTTGTACCGGATCATTCAGTGGATATTATGTAGAGACAATGGAGAACAAGTGTGTACAGCCAAGTCCTACCAGTTCGTCGAGATCTTGCGGTTCCCCCAGTTATTTGATTCCCGAAATTGAAGAAGAAAGATGTGATCAAAGTCCTCACTGGCACAAAAATGTGCGGACAGGTTGGCATCATGGGGATATCAATGCATCAATGTTCTCGTGTCGTGGCTATTGGTTACATAAATGTTTTGTACTCTGTTTAGTATTCGCCGCGTACTCGGAAATCCGTGATTTGCAGTGTTACACCATGGCACCCTCACGAGGTCCACCAACGCTTGCTCGTAAGTTACACGCGACTCTCAGTAATCATCGTGGCCCAGTACACGTCGCCCGCTACGCCAAGGGGAGTGCAAAGTACCTCCTGAGCGGTGGCCAAGATCGCACCGTGCGCCTCTGGAACCCCGACTCGGGCGCCGAGATCAAATCCTTCGAGGCACACGGGTACGAGGTGCTCTCCATATCCGTGTCAGTCTGCCCTTCCCAACGGTCATGTCATTGCTCAGTGCTGACTGATGCCATCGCGTGCGCGCGTTCCAGGAGTCACGACAATGCCAAATTTGCGTCCTCGGGCGGAGACAGGTCCGTCTTCGTGTGGGACGTCGCGACGGGGGTGACGACACGCCGAATGGCGGGACACCTGGGCAAAGTACACGCCGTCGAGTTCAACGCGGACGCCAGCGTGTTGGCGAGCGGTGCGTGCAACGAGCGAATACTGTACACGTGTAACATCCTCTCTCTGACTCTATCAACGCGTTTGTCGAACAGGCTCGTACGATGCGACGATCAGGCTCTGGGACCTACGGTACGTAGCCGCGTGGGTACATGCTCCTCTCCCCTCAACGCACGCACGTCTAGATCCCCGACCCGTGCGCCGATTCAAGTGCTCGAAGAAGCCCGCGATGCCGTGCAGACCCTCCACGCCGGTGCGACGAGCATCATCGCCGGCTCCGTAGACGGCCATGTCCGCACGTACGACCTTCGCAAGGGCGAGCTTCGCGCAGACTTTGTCGGACGTGCGTTCCCTCGCGTTCTCCCTCGGGTCGACACA